>CP092883.1:3299951-3604185 GCA_030710605.1 Cordylochernes scorpioides | reverse complement strand
CCAGATAAACCATGATCAAAACCTTGACAACTTTGATTCAAAACTTTGATGTTTTCGGGTAGAAATGGGGAGAGTTTTGTTCAAACTCCAGATAAACTTCGATGAAAACCTTGACGACTTTTGATTCAAAATTCTGAAGTCTTCGGGTAGAAATGAGGGAGTTTTGTTCAAACTCCAGATAAATTTAGATCAAAACCTTGACAACTTTGATTGAAAACTTTGATGTTTTCGAGTAGAAATGAGGGAGTTTCGTTCAAACTCCAGATAAACCATGATCAAAACCTTGACAACTTTGATTGAAAACTTTGATGTTTTCGGGTAGAAATTGTGATTAGTATTGTTCAAACTCCAGATAAACCATGATCAAAACCTTGACAACTTTGATTGAAAACTTTGATGTTTTCGGGTAGAAATGGGGAGAGTTTTGTTCAAATCCAGATAAACTTAGATCAAAACCTTGACAACTCTGATTTAAAACTTTGATGTTTTCGGGTAGTAATGAGGGAGTTTTGTTCAAACTCCAGATAAACTTAGGTCAAAACCTTGACAACTTTGATTTAAAACTTTGATGTTTTCGGGTAGAAATGAGGGAGTTTTGTTCAAACTCCAGATAAACTTAGATCAAAACCTTGACAACTTTGATTTAAAACTTTGATGTTTTCGGGTAGTAATGAGGGAGTTTTGTTCAAACTCCAGATAAACTTAGATCAAAACCTTGACAACTTTGATTTAAAACTTTGATGTTTTCGGGTAGAAATGAGGGAGTTTCGTTCAAACTCAAGATAAACCATGATCAAAACCTTGACAACTTTGATTGAAAACTTTGATGTTTTCGGGTAGAAATGAGGGAGTTTTGTTCAAACTCCAGATAAACCATGATCAAAACCTTGACAACTTTGATTGAAAACTTTGATGTTTTCGGGTAGAAATGAGGGAGTTTTGTTCAAACTACAGATAAACCATGATCAAAACCTTGACAACTTTGATTGAAAACTTTGATGTTTTCGGGTAGAAATTGTGATTAGTATTGTTCAAACTCCAGATAAACTTTGATAAAAACCTTGACAACTTTGATAACTTTCAATTGTTATACTATCTTTATTAAATTCAAATCTCTCGATATTAAATAAAATTTACTATGTATCCATATTGAAATATTAATTACATTCTATTGAGAACATTATATTGATGTTCTTTTTTAATATGGTTGTGTTGAATCTCTCTAGAAATCAATTACGGAAAATTCTCTCTATTCCTGAGTTTTGTCCCAATAAAGTTCTATCAAAATCATAATCAGATCCATATGTGTGTGTGTGTTAGAAGTGTAACTCACACACTGATAAATATATTTGCATATTCTTTGTTCATTCCTATGACACTTTTGTGATAGTTCTATCATAGTGTTTTTTTGTTGTTGTTGTTTTTTTTTCAAGATCAGAAAAAAACATTTTCTTTAAAGCTCCATCTTCTAAATAATTTTCTGTTTTCTATCTAACATACCTATATTAAGTAAATTTTAAAATAATATTCTATTTAAATATGAATTTGTGAAATATTCAATGAATCCTTATTTATCTTCTCCATGAGGAACCCCAATAGGCTAACCCATCAGTGCGGCAGCGACGGCAGAAGAGGAAGTTGCACTTTAACCACGCTATCAAGGAAATGACCAATTACTGTGTCTGCTGCCACAATTAGTGACGGCCGCAGCACGCGCCTTCGTTTGGTGTCGTATTTTTTTGTCGTCTGCTCACAAATAGATGAGCCCTATATACCGATTTGTCGTCGTAGTTTTGTCGTTTTATTTCAATAATCCAAAAATAGAAATATCATTTTCTAATATAGGCATCCAAAAATATATATGTCTGGCAAAGAAACAAAATGGCGATTTAAAATTTCAAAGCAGACGATCAACTAAAATAAAACCAAAAGTTATATTTATTTTTTTCTACTCTCAATCGTGATAGGTTGATCGTTATCAATAATCTGGTTCTTTTCAGAGCTCCCTGTCTAAGGACAGACTTTTGATGATGTCATAAGGTCTTCTTCCGAAATTGTTTATGGATCCCATTCCTCTTTCCGGTCTACTCTTTGAGGAATAGCAAACGGTTAGATGGAGAAAGGTCAGGAGAGTAGGGTGGATGCTATACTGATCGACAAAGCTTTGTGAGCTGGAGAATTGTCTTTATGAGGGATCTATGAATTGTTCTTCCACATTTCATATCTCTTTCTTCTGTAGTAAGTTTGGTTAATTGTTTGTGCTTCAGGCTTCCAACGTGAACAATGTCCTTGATAGCAAAACATAATAATCATATTTATTTATTTGGTCTGTCACTTTTTTTTTTTTTATTCTTGGGGAAAACTTGGAGACTCTTTTAGGGTGTAAATTGGTTTACCCTTTTTTTCGGGTTAATCGAAAAAAATCATCGCTGTTATTATGCTTTTTTTTAAGGCCTGTGGATCATACACATACACACATTTTTCTCATATTTTTGAAGAATGTCAATATGTATAATTATATTCTATTTTCCTTTTGATTATGAGTGGTAAGTTTTAGCACCATTTTCGAAAACACTTTTCTCAAGTTCAAAATCTCACAAAGAATTTGTCTGAACAATCTCATGAATTATTAAAATTACAAATATATTCTCACAATGAGTATCTTTTTCATTAAAAAAAAAAAAAAAAAAAAAAAACGCTAGGTTTCAAGCGTTAATCGCTCTTCAAGGGGCTTACTATAATTTCGACTTTATCCCACCAGAAATATTTACAAAAACAAACGCGCGCAGCGTGGATATTTATAAATAAAAAAGATACTCATTGTGAGAATATATTTGTAATTTTAATACTTTTTTCACAATTTTATCATGAATAGAGAATCTCATGAATGTTAAACAACTCCGCAACACAGAGAGCGCGAGATACTCATCGATTCTTTTGAATGATATAGCCGAGATGTTTCCAACGTCAGTTTTTGATTTCCTGGGACAAACTGGCTCGTCCTTCCCTGTCTTCTGGAAACCTTTTGAATATTACTTTAGATCAAGCTAGACATCTCGTACGTCTCAGTTTCGCCAAGTTTTGCCAAGTAGAACTATTGAAATTGATTCCATGTTTAGACATAGCAAGATTCTGATGTAGTGGCTACAAATTAACAAACTGGATGCTGCTCGTCCTTTCCTGTCATCTGTAAAGTCATCTCTAGAGAGTCAATTTAGAGATTTATTACGTTCATTTTAGCTAAATAGAACTCTTCAAATTGATTCCATGACTAGAAATAGTAAGATTCTTATGCAGTGTCTACGGTTGTAACAAACTGGACAAATTGAATGCGGATCATTCCCCGTCTTCTGTAAACCTTTCAAATATTACTCTAGATCAAGCTAGACATCCCGTACGTTTTACTTTTGCCGAGTAGAACTCTAAATTGATTCCATGTTTAGACATAGCAAGATTTTGATGTAGTGGCTACGAATTAACAACCTGGATGCAGCTCGTCCTTTCCTGTCTTCTGTAAACCTTTTGAGTATTACTCTAGATCAATCTAGACATCTCGTACGTTTCATTTTTGACAAGTTTTGCCAAGTAGATCACTTCAAATTAATTCCATGTTTAGACATAGCAAGATTTCAATGCAGCGAATGTAACAAACTAAATGCGGATCGCCCTTGACTCTTCCCTGTCTTTTGCTAACCTTTTGAATATTACTCTAGATTAAACTAGACATCTCGTACGTTTCAGTTTTGTCAACTTTAAATCTCGTCAAATTGATTCCATGATTAGAAATTCCGACTCAGTGGCGTTACGAATATCTCTTAATAACAAAACAATTATCGTAAAGATAGATGCTGCCTGGCCGGAATTCATAGTTCTTCAAATTAAAGATACTTCGTGCACTCAGCGCACTCCTGACGAGGACAAAGGATTTTTGTCGAAGCGTAATGTTTTGATTTTTGTTCGCTCCAGACGAGGACAAAAGATTTTTGTCGAAGCGTAATGTTTTGATTTTTGTTCGCTCCAGACGAGGACAAAAGATTTTTGTCGAAACGTCGAGACAATAAAAAATATTTACTGGCCGAAGTATCTTTTATTTGAAAAACTAACAAAACAATTGTCGGTTCCCCGATATTGACACTTTTATAGGCACCATGAAGCATTCCAATAAAACATGCTGATTTTGACAATCTGATGATAGGTATGGAGCATATCCATCTCGTTATATAATAGCTACACCTCATATAGTGTATATGTCGTGTGGGCTTTATATTGTGTTTTTCCACTCTAATCTTCCACCTCTTTCAATAGAGCAACGTTAAAGGGAGGCAGAGAAGAGAAATGAGAATAAGATTTAAGCCTTAAAATAATCCTATATATTCTTTCTGTAAGTTTCTACGGAGGGGCGAACATAACGCCCAGACCAATGGCCACGTTTACAGTCAGAAAGAGAATATAAAATAGACAGATTCTTGGCAAAAAATGACAGTGCTAGCTGGTGCAGCCATGTTGTCCGAACTCTCCCTAAGCCGTCAATATTGTTCATGTGGCAGCCAGCCAAGACCCGATCTCTGCTCTCTAAATGGCTATACTTCTCTCCCTCGGGTCACTGTAAGCAAACTCTATCTTGGTCCTCTCATCATTCTGTAAGGCCGTCCACTCTACGTCGACCTTGAATGTACCTCAATATATATGTAGTAATGTAGTTTATGCTGTTGGATGACTGTAGTGTAGCATGTTGGTTAGAAGCAGTCGTGGTTGTTGAGTGATGGGTGGTAAGGACACACAGGATCCAGAGGCCCCGTGAGGAAATAGATCGGGGAGGAAAGATAGAAGGTCCCAGAACAACTGGCGTCGAGACCACCTCGGTGAGAACTGACCCTTGATCATCCCGTCCAGCCGCTTTTAAACCGCTTTAAGTAAGATAAGTCCCCTAGGGGAGAATGAAGTCGTGATACTTGTTTACCAAGGGGGTTTAACCCGGCTATCTTCCCTTGTACTCCAACACAGGCCATTTAATTTATATATTTCCGAATATTATAACATATAATATACATATAATATACGTATAATATACATATATGTATATATTACATATATATAATATATACATATTTCCTTCAATGGTAGACCAATGTATAGGATGGGTGGGTCAGAAATATGTTATCTTTTAAATGTAGATATTTTGTATATCTATATATATATATAAATGAATGTTTGTATGTTTGTATGTCCGGTATACAAATTCGCAGTAGTTCACTAATTCAAACCAAAATTTCCATACATAGGTAAAAAATATGGGGAAGACGATAGGCTATTTTTAAAAATATATAAATAAATTATTAAAACTATATATTTTTAGTCAGAAAATGATGATGACGATATTGCTGTATCATGTTTGATTATCAGATACAAAATTATATCGGGAAAAATTCCCAAAAAGCAGAGACCACGGGTGGAACCAGTTCATTATTTTGTACGCAGTAACAAAATTCTAACAGAAGAACATCCATTCGAGCAGAAAACAAAAGCCAGATCATCTTTCTATAAAAATATCGCTTCTCAGACACAAAGTTTGGAGCGGGACGTTTCACAAGAGTGACATCCAGGGCGCCAATTTATAATTGTAACGAATAGTATTTGAATAAAAACATTTAATCGGGTAAAACCCGGGCGTTGACCGGGTCATTCGGCTAGTATCATATAAAAAATAGGTAATAAATTTTATAAACAATTTAAATACACAAATGAGAACCTTGTTCCAAATTGACTTTAGTAGATACCTCTCAAAAGATCAACCTATATCCTAATATTTACAGTAATGATTTACACTCATGGACAAAACTTAAGGAAGTGGAAAGTCTTTGATATTGAGACGTTAACTATCGAGAGATTAAGAATACAGAGTTAATTTCGTTCCCACTTGGTTATCTCGTGTGTCTTCAATAAAGATCATTGTAATATCTTTCAGAGTTATTGTCTGAATCCCGATATGCATGCTTTATCGTTACCATTTCCAAAGTTTTGTCCATGAGTGTATTTACATATGATACATACATAAGCCTTTGTCGTGTGTGTTTTATATTGTGTTTTTTTTTTTCATTCTGATCTTTCATCTCTCTTAATAAAGCGACGTTAAAGGAAGACAGAGAAGAGAAAGGAGAATAAGATTTAAGCCTTAAAATAAGCCTATATATTCTTTCTTTAAGTTTCTACGGAGGGGCGAAACATAACGCCCAGACCAATGGCCACGTTTACAGTCAGCTAGAGAATATAAAATGGACAGATCGTCTTATGCCAAAATTATTCAACCGAAGAACAGGAGCTTTAAAAATTTGAAATGGCTTCATAGTATTCTAAAATACTTTCAGATGCTTTATCTGTTTTTGGAGACCTGCGTACGCCAACTACTTGTATTTTCAGTAGAATTTGTAAACCCGTTTAAAGGTACGATTTAATAGAACGTTTTACAAAAACTTGAAAATACGTTGTGAAAAATAAAGAATTTCCACTGGTCCTTTAAATGTACTCTATACTTCTATGTGATTGTTAAAGAATAGGGAGGATCTCGAGACTGATAATTAGTTGGGTGCCTTGAAAGCTTTCTTTCTTTTAATTATTATTATCATTATAATTAAAATAAATACTTTCGTTTTGATTTGTTAAAAGGGAAAATTGTTATGGGCAGTTAGAGTTTTTTTATTTTTCTCGACGTTTCGACAAAGATATTTTGTCTTTGTCAGGAGAAGTAAATAAAAATAAAGCATTTGGCAAGGCGTTTATTTACTTCTCCTGACGAAGACAAAAGATTTTTGTCGAAACGTTGAGAAAATTAAAAAAAACTCTTAAATGGCCGAAGTGTCTATTTTTTATAGAAATATGAATTCCGGCCAGGCAACTTCTATCTTCAGGATTGTTATGGGTGTTATGGGGGGGTTATGGCCCTAACAAAAGGGTTGGTGTGCCTGTGCGCGCGTGCTTGTATTTGCATAGCAATAAACACCCCTTTCCAAAATAATTTTAAAGGTTTTCCCTTCGCGTACAAGTTTTAGATCCCCATATTCCACTTTAGTTCATCAATACATTTTATGTAAACTCTTTCCAGATGACAAATGGATTCTCTTTAAAACGTTTGTTGACCAAAATATTAATCAAAAAGAGTGAATCGGCGCGAGAAAGAAGACCAAGGATAATTAACCCCAGATTTGCATAACCGGAGACTAATAGGGCGCGACAGGTCGCCCAATTAGGGTGACATTCAGGGGGCGGTTCACGTGGCCTTAATTTGGGGGGCGTAATGAGTCGTGGAGAACTCTTTGAGGGACCGCCTTTCTGGAGAAAAACGGAGTGAATCTGCCTCACTGCCAGAGATAACAACTGCGATAACGGGATGTAAGGACATTAATGACTATATCATCCCCTGCTCACTTGGCCAAATCCCCATTTTGCGGTAACTCTCACGGGATGTAAGGACATTAATGCCTATATCATCCCCTGCTCACTTGGCCAAATCCCCATTTTGCGGTAACTCTCACAGGGTTTAAGGACATTATTGCCTATATCATCCCCTGCTCACTTGCCCAAATCCCCATTTTACGGTAACTCTCACTACATATAAGGACATTAATGGCTATATCATCCCCTGCTCACTTGTTCAAATCCCCATTTTGCAGTAACTCTCACTGCATGTGAGGACATAATTGCCTATATCATCCCCTGCTCACTTGGCCAAATCCCCATTTTGCGGTAACTCTCACGGGATATAAGGACATTATTCCCTATATTATCCCCTGCTCACTTGGCCAAATCCCCATTTTGCGGTAACTCTCACGGGATGAAAGGACATTATTGCTTATATTATCCCCTGCTCACTTGCCCAAATCCCCATTTTGCGGTAACTCTCACGGGATATAAGGACATTATTGCCTATATTATCCCCTGCTCACTTGCCCAAATCCCCATTTTGCGGTAATTCTCACGGGATATAAGGACATTATTGCCTATATTATCCCCTGCTCACTTGCCCAAATCCCCATTTTGCGGTAACTCTCACGGGATATAAGGATATTAATGGCTATATTATCCCCTGCTAACTTGCCCAAATCCCCATTTTGCGGTAACTCTCACGGGATATAAGGACATTAATGGCTATATTATCCCCTGCTGACTTGGCCAAATCCCCATTTTGCGGTAACTCTCACGGGATATAAGGACATTAATGGCTATATTATCCCCTGCTGACTTGGCCAAATCCCCATTTTCCGGTAACTCTCACGGGATATAAGGACATTATTGCCTATATTACCCCCTCCTCACTTGGCCAAATCCCCATTTTCCGGTAACTCTCACGGGATATAAGGACATTAATGGCTATATCATCCCCTGCTCACTTGCCCAAATTCCCATTTTGCGGTAACTCTCACGGGATATAAGGACATTAATGGCTATATTATCCCCTGCTCACTTGTCCAAATCCCCATTTTGCGGTAACTTTCACGGGATATAAGGACATTAATGGCTATATCATCCCCTGCTCACTTTCCCAAATCCCCATTTTGCGGTAACTCTCACGGGATATAAGGACATTAATGGCTATATTATCCCCTGCTCACTTGCCCAAATCCCCATTTTGCGGTAACTCTCACGGGATATAAGGACATTAATGGCTATATTATCCCCTGCTCACTTGCCTAAATCCCCATTTTCCGGTAACTCTCACGGGATATAAGGACATTAATGGCTATATTATCCCCTGCTCACTTGTCCAAATCCCCATTTTGCGGTAACTCTCACGGGATGTAAGGACATTATTGCCTATATTATCCCCTGCTCACTTGCCCAAATCCCCATTTTGCGGTAACTTTCACTATATTTAAGGACATTAATGCCTATATCATCCCCTGCTCACTTGTCCAAACCCCCATTTTGCGGTAACTTTCACTAGATATAAGGACATTAATGCCTATATCATCCCCTGCTCACTTGTCCAAATCCCCATTTTGCCGTAACTTTCACTAGATATAAGGTCATTAATGGCTATATTATCCCCTGCTCACTTGTCCAAATCCCCATTTTGCGGTAACTTTCACTATATTTAAGGACATTAATGCCTATATCATCCCCTGCTCACTTGTCCAAATCCCCATTTTGCGGTAACTTTCACTAGATATAAGGACATTAATGCCTATATCATCCCCTGCTCAGTTGTCCAAATCCTCATTTTGCGGTAACTCTCACGGGATATAAGGACATTAATGCCTATATTATCCCCTGCTCACTTGGCCAAATCCCCATTTTGCGGTAACTCTCACGGGATATAAGGACATTAATGGCTATATTATCCCCTGCTCACTTGGCCAAATCCCCATTTTGCGGTAAATTTCACTAGATATAAGGACATTAATGCCTATATTATCCCCTGCTCACTTGCCCAAATCCCCATTTTGCGGTAACTCTCACGGGATATAAGGATATTATTGCCTATATTACCCCCTGCTCACTTGCCCAAATCCCCATTTTGCGGTAACTCTCACGGGATATAAGGACATTAATACCTATATCATCCCCTGCTCACTTGGCCAAATCCCCATTTTGCGGTCACTCTCACGGAATGTAAGGACATTATTGCCTATATCATCCCCTGCTCACTTGGCCAAATCCCCATTTTGCGGTAACTCTCACGGGATGTAAGGACATTATTGCCTATATTACCCCTGCTCACTTGGCCAAATCCCCATTTTGCGGTAACTCTCACGGGATGTAAGGACATTATTGCCTATATCATCCCCTGCTCACTTGCCCAAATCCCCATTTAGCGGTAACTCTCACGGGATATAAGGACATTATTGCCTATATTACCCCCTGCTCACTTGCCCAAATCCCCATTTTGCGGTAACTCTCACGGGATATAAGGACATTAATACCAATATCATCCCCTGCTCACTTGGCCAAATCCCCATTTTGCGGTCACTCTCACGGGATGTAAGGACATTATTGCCTATATCATCCCCTGCTCACTTGGCCAAATCCCCATTTTGCGGTAACTCTCACGGGATGTAAGGACATTATTGCCTATATTACCCCTGCTCACTTGGCCAAATCCCCATTTTGCGGTAACTCTCACGGGATGTAAGGACATTATTGCCTATATCATCCCCTGCTCACTTGCCCAAATCCCCATTTTGCGGTAACTCTCACGGGATGTAAGGACATTATTGCCTATATCATCCCCTGCTCACTTGGCCAAATCTCCATTTTGCGGTAACTCTCACGGGATGTAAGGACATTATTGCCTATATCATCCCCTGCTCACTTGGCCAAATCCCCATTTTGCGGTAACTCTCACGGGATGTAAGGACATTATTGTCTATATCATCCCCTGCTCACTTGCCCAAATCCCCATTTTGCGGTAACTCTCACGGGATATAAGGACATTATTGCCTATATCATCCCTGCTCACTTGCCCAAATCCCCATTTTGCGGTAACTCTCACGGGATGTAAGGGCATTATTGCCTATATTACCCCCTGCTCACTTGCCCAAATCCCCACTTTGCGGTAACTCTCACGGGATATAAGGACATTATTGCCTATATTACCCCCTGCTCACTTGCCCAAATCCCCATTTTGCGGTAACTCTCACGGGATATAAGGACATTATTGCCTATATCATCCCCTGCTCACTTGCCCAAATCCCCATTTTGCGGTAACTCTCACGGGATGTAAGGACATTATTGCCTATATCATCCCCTGCTCACTTGGCCAAATCCCCATTTTGCGGTAACTCTCACGGGATGTAAGGACATTATTGTCTATATCATCCCCTGCTCACTTGCCCAAATCCCCATTTTGCGGTAACTCTCACGGGATATAAGGACATTATTGCCTATATCATCCCCTGCTCACTTGCCCAAATCCCCATTTTGCGGTAACTCTCACGGGATGTAAGGACATTATTGCCTATATTACCCCCTGCTCACTTGCCCAAATCCCCATTTTGCGGTAACTCTCACGGGATATAAGGACATTAATGCCTATATCATCCCCTGCTCACTTGGCCAAATCCCCATTTTGCGGTAACTCTCACGGGATATAAGGACATTAATGCCTATATCATCCCCTGCTCACTTGGCCAAATCCCCATTTTGCGGTAACTCTCACGGGATATAAGGACATTAATGCCTATATCATCCCCTGCTCACTTGGCCAAATCCCCATTTTGCGGTAACTCACATCCTACGAGAAGAGTCTTCAATAAACCATATTAACTAATAAACTAATGACACCACCCCCATCTTGGAAAAACCTTCGTAAAAAAAAAAAAAAACGTCCCATTTCTTTCACCACCATCAAAATTTCCAGGGGCCATCACAAGCTGTTGGTCATGGCTACGTAATAACATGACAAAAGAAAGAAGGAAGGCAGATCGTCCATATGTACACACCGAGTTACTGAAAAGATCTCACGCTTGCCATTCCATCGTTGCATCGATCCATCAACCATTGTGACGCCTCCAAACAAATTACAGTATCATCGCGACATTGTAGATGACAATACCAAACTGGGGGGTCCACATGTCGCCAAATATTGGCAGCTGCGGGAACTTCAAACGGAGGTATGCCGGCCGACCGAGCGTTCGTCATTAGCTGGCCAGTTGAATAGCTGCCCCCCTACCTATATATTAGCCATGACAGCCCAATCCTACTTCTATAGACCTCATTTAACTTAACGCCCTCTTCAACTGCTACACCTAAAGCTATATAAGTTATACCCCGAGCGGCAATCTCTTTTCTTGGTTACCAAGATGCTTCTTCTTCTTCTTTATAAATTACACTTTCCCTTGTCTGAGAATGTAACTCATCATCATTATCATTTACACTCGTGGACAAAACTTAAGGAAATGGAAAGTCTTTGATGTCGCCGGTCATCTGTTTTTTTTTTTTTTTAAGGAGACAGAGGTAATTTTGTTCACACTTGGTTATATCGTGTGTCTTCAATAAAGGTCATTGTGTATCAAATATTTTTCAGAGTTATTATCTGAATTCCGATATACATGTTAAAAGGTACAATTTCCTTAAGTTTTGTCCCCATGAGTGTATTTTACAAAAAGCTACTCTAATACATATTATAACAGACGGAATATATTCATGTAAATATATTTTTTCAATATTCATATCATGTATTAAACACATATTAATATTGTTTTGTTAAAGATTTGTTAACACATTAATTGCTCCAATCGCGATGGTACGGGCGCCGGTTGTTCTTTTTCCTTGGAACCTTACCAAAATAAACGCGCCATCTTTGAATGAGAACTCGTTTTTGGATTATTCTACAACACAATGGAAACCGGCGAACATAAACCATCTCAAGGTGGTGTAATAAGTGGTGGAGTTGCTGGTCTGGATCGAATGTTATTTAATTCAAGTTTAAAATTCGAAAACTACGACGGGAATGGCGATAATCATCAATGGATCGAGTCCTTGGAGGAAATTGGATTTTTCTACCAATAGGCGGATTATATCATAGCCCTCTACCTGGTAGGAAGTGCGAGGTACGATCTCCATAACCTCACCAGCTGGGAAACACTAAAAGGTCGTCTGATTCAAGACTTCGCTAGCGACGAGAACAAAGATGAACTTATGCTAAAACGAATGCAAAAATAGAACGAGCTGACATTGAGATTTGCCAAGGAAATCCTTCTTTTATGCGGCAAAGCAGATGCGACTATGGAGGAAAATGTAAAAATACGGTTTGTATTCGGTGGCCTTAGGAAGGAATATGCTTTGGCCTTGTACCTCAATACTCCGAAATCTATCAACGAATTGTTGGACTTGTAATATAATTGAAATTATATTTTAAATCAGCAACACAGTTCAGTTCTGTACATAGTATGTAAACAATTGAACCTATTAACACCATAAATTCAAAAGATACCATTGAATTTCTTAAAAGAAACTCTAGCATACATGGAATTCCAAAAGTTCTGGAGACAGATAATGGAAGAAATTATGCTTCAAGAGAGTTTAATGAATTCAGCAACAAATGGAAGTTTAATCACAATACTTCAAGTCCACATTACCCTAAATCAAATGGACTGGCTGAAAGAGCTGTGCAAATAGCAAAGAACATTCTTAGAAAATGCAAACAAAGTGGAGATGATATCCAGATTGCATTACTCAACTATAGAAACACTCCAAGACATGGGATCACCAGCACAAAGACTACTTTCAAGAAGAACAATCTTGCCAATCAGAAAAGAATTGTTAAGACCTTGCATCCAAAAAGATGTCACTTTAAAGCTAAGAAGATCCAGAAACAAGCAGAAATTCTACTATGACAAAGGATCAAGAGACGAACCAACATTCAAGATCGGACAAGAAGTTTATCTAAGAGAAAACAGAAGAAACTTGAAACCAGCCACAATAGTTCGAGAAGATGGTTCAAGGTCCTATACAGTCCAGAACAACAAAGGACTCTACAGAAGAAATCATTCACATATTACAACCAACAAATCCCAAAAAGACCATGAAGGCATCCTTGAGCAAGAACCTAGTGGAAATGCATGTTCAACTATGGAGCAAGATCAAGAAACTCAGCCTAAAGGTTCTGACAGGATGGAGCTGCAGTCGGAAACTGATAATTCAGCTGGAGAGGAAGAAACCAGGGAGAAGCACAAGTTCACGAGAAGCGGTCGCCAGGTGAAGCCACCGAAAAGACTGAATTTGTAAAAAAGGAAAGATGTAATATAATTGAAATTATATTTTAACTTAGAAACACAGTCCAGTTCTGTACATAGAATGTAAACAACCTACGTTATCTATCACTAACAACAACAACTTGTAAGTAAATAAATCATATAATACCCGGCAAATATATATTATAATACGTTTGTTAATTATATAACGTAAACAAATATTTTACAAGATTCATGTGAAAATATTGATAATTTGAAAAAGAATATCAAGAGCAATCTGATTCAAATAAAATTCTTTCGAGCAGAAATTTTAAGAAGGAGAGATCCCAAAATACGTGGAATAAAGCCCCAAAAGACAACTGACCATATCGGTATGAAAATTACTCCAAGCCTCCAGCCGAACCTCCGAAGCAGTTTAAAACTTACTCGTCAACTCAACAGATTCGCCAACAGCCCAGATTTTCTCAGGGAGAAACCTATGATAGACAGTTTTATAGCAAGCCTTTTTATAGAAGAAATGCAACTGGAAAAACTCGAACCGATGATTGTAAGCCCATTTGTTTCAAATGCAACAGACCAGGTCACGTTGCTAAATATTGTAGAACCAAGTTCATCAGTGTAATAGAGGAGTCCTTCAAGCCACGATATGATTGTTGATGAAAGAGAAACTTCGAATGGCATGAACCCACAGACACAAAGACTGCATGGCGATGTGTGCGAGAGCCCCAACGTTCCAACACACAATAGATAGAGCGTGCTCGAGGATTTAAACTAAGTAGCGCGCCTGTTTCCGTCAACCCAGGTAAGCCGACAATAAATGCCATTAAGAAGATAGATTCAAAATGTCGATTAAATGTATTTATTGGAAAAATATGATATATTGATGCCTTGGTTGACACAGGCGCGGATCTCTCAATTGTCGACAAAAAATACTGCCCTCCAAACAGGCCGAAACTTTGAAACCATTTCTAAAGCTGGTTTCGGTCCAGATGGAAGAAATCTGGACATAGTTGGATCCATTGTATTATATATATGTCGTAAAATAAAGATGTATTTTAGGTACGTTACCAATTCATTCATGCAGTCGTGGATTGAAGTGAAATGATAACTTTTATATCCAAAATTGAATTTATTTTAATGATTATATTTTAAGAAAAAACAGTTTGCATACATACAATTTTATAAATATTATCTAAGTATATACAAAAAACATCTTGGGTTGTACTCCTTTTGTTAAGGATTCTAAAAAATTAACTCTGTGTTAATTCTATGATTATTTAAAATATAATTATATTAATGAATAATAAAAATTATATTTTTATTATGTCATTTCTTCCCTCCAAGGATAAAAAATTAGGGAGTAATTTTCAAAGTAAAAAAAAGTATCATTATTATTTACATAGATTATCAATTAAGATGGAGGATACCAATTGAAACTATATCAATGATGCTCTTTATTTCTTCTACATATTCCTATTGGTACCTTTTTTCTTGACAGTAGCTGAAAATTATCCAATCTTATTTGAATTTATAGGTGTCTCCTTCCTATAATTCATAAGGGGATTTACCTCATGAATTGAGTAGGCCTTCTCAGGCTCTCAAGATTCAAAAGGTATTTTGCCACATGCCAAAAAATATATTTTTGAAAATCACAAATTTATTTCTCATAATGACGAGTGGTATCCAACATCTTGTTTCACATTTATTTGGTTTGATCAGAATAAAAACATAAAATAATGGGTTATTTACTTCCACATAATGAAAAATATTTACACATGAAGTTTTACTATTTACATTTAAAAAAAAAGAATGTTCGAATATGAAATGTTCCATATAAAATTTGTGAGGGAAAAATATATAGAATCATATGAGTGAATTTCTCAACAAATAAAATCAAAATGTAAAATATTTACAACAACATTAATTAAAAGTGGTATGTTTTGCATCTATGGTCAAATATATATAATAGTCAATGAATGAAAATAAAATGTTTTTAAAATAAAATAAAATATTTGCATTTTTAGATTATATAATATTCCCCCCTGTGAAAAAGATTTTAAAAAAGTTAAAATTTGAAAATAAAAATGGCTATTACAAAAATAATTAATTAAACGAAATCAAAATGTCTATAAAATAATTACAAATTAAACAATAAAAATCAATGTCTATATTTTTTCAAAATAAACAAAAGAAAGTTTGTTTATAAATAATTTATATAAATATGAAATTAAAATAAAACTATATATAAGAAATAATAATGATAGATTAATATAAAAATTTATATGAAGCCAAAAAAGGTATTTAAAATATGAATAATTATGTCGTTATGCCTGCTGTATTTCAAAATATTAAACGGCAGTAGAAATGTTTATTTTTACACAAATATAATTTAAAATGAGTTTTTCCTAAAATATAAACATTTAAATGCATGTAAATAATATATAAAAGTATTTTTCAATAAAATGGATGAGTAATTAAATGATTATAAAGAGATATTTGTTCTCCATTGCCCATATCCAAAATATGGCCTTTCATTGGTTAATTTTCTTGCTTTTTCTATTGGTGTATGTGTTTCTGTGTCATGTTCTATATACTGTGGTTGTATTCCATAGTATAAGAACCTAGGTGTAAAGCCTGTTATAGTATGTACTGTATCATTATAACTTTCAGTAATATTAGGAATATATTTTGTCCAAGGGATCTTTAAATTATGATTATATTCACATCTTAACCTATTTATGATAGTGGAATTTAATCTTTCTACTTTTGCATTTGTTTCTGGGTGATGGGCACTGGTGAGTAGATGCTTAACATTATTTTTTCCTAAAAATTGTTTAAATTTATTGCTAAGAAAAGCTGCATTTCTGTCAGTTATTAATATTTCAGGTTTGTTAATTTGGAATAAATTTTTTAAACAAGTTATATATGAATCAGTGGATACAGATTTTGTAGGAAAGGTCCAAAGGAATCTACTGTGATGATCTACTATCATATGGATACTGTGTTTGGTTGTCCCATAATTATGTAAGCCTCCCATTGTGTCTAAAGAAAAAATATGATTTGGGTGTGTAGCTATTGGCATCTGTTGTAGTGGTCCATAAACAAAATGAGCTATGGGGTATCTGCTGAGAAAATCAGCTTCTTTATTTTCCTTAATTAATTTAATTAAATCAGATTTTTCATATGGTGAAAGTTTTTCATCAAATTCTACACTATTAAAATTTCTAAAATCATTTTCATTAGGAGGAATAATAGATTTAAATAAAGGAATTACATTATGATGTGTATAATTATTATTATTAGGGTTATGGTAATTAACATTAAGAATTCTACCAAATTGAGTAATTGTAAAACTTTGAAAATCAATGTCTAATTTAAATAATCTTATATGGTGTAAAGAAAGCAATACATATGGCAAATTAATATCAGAGGAATAAAAATCAATATCTCTAGTAATAAATCCTAATGTTGTATTAACATTAATTTTTGAATTTATATTTAGCATACCGGATGTCTGATTAATAAGAGGTAAATTATCAAAAGCAACATAGTTTGGTTGAATTTTATCTAACATGTGTTGAGGAATTATCGAGAAGGTACAGCCAGTATCTATGAGAGCTACAATACTGTTATTATTCACATTTAGATTTATATACAGACCTTGGCGTCAGGAGTGTTGAAAGGGAGCTGGTCGGCATTCGCTCGAAGGGGCTGCTGTCTGCGTCAAGGTATCCATGGATCGAGACGGCACGGACATGAAGCTTGCAGCTGGGGAGGCTTGTACGGCCTTCTCCCGAAACCAGCACCTATTCTCAGGATGGAAGCGTCCGGCATGTCCCCTGTTTAGGCAAATTCGGCAGGGGCGTCTTTTAGAACTATAGTCCATAGGGCTTCTTCCTGGATGTCCCCATTGCTTTGGTTGTACTTCCATTCTTGGGGCTGTTTCCCTTTTAATAGATGACTCCTCCACATTTGCATCTTTATTTGGCAAATTCTGCAAGCTTTTTGCGTGAATTTCTAGAAATTCCATTAAATCCTTAATTGAAGGCACAACCCTTGGGTTGTTCTGCAATTCCCACTGTTTTCTTGTGGTTTTATCAAGCTTATCTTGTATGATCTTGACGAAAAACACATCAGATAAACTATCGATTTGGTAACCTAATACCTTCACTGTTCTTACTATCTCGTTGCAACTATCTAGAAGTTTAAACATTGACTTATGGTTGTCATCGGCTAACTTTGGTAATCTTAATGCATTATCTATTTGGGTGAAAATCAGATCCTTTGGATTATCATATCTTGTTAATAAGGTTTGCCAAACCTCAACATAATTATCGGCTGTAATTGGAAATGCGTTGACCAGTCTTAGGGCTTCGCCTCTCAGTTGGCCTTTTAAATATTGTAACTTTTCAATATTAGGTATTTGTGAGTTAGAACCAACCGCAGAAAAAAATAGATCCTTAAATGAAAGCCATGATTCTAATCTACCATCGAAAGTTGGCAATTCAAGTTTAGGCATTTTAACATGTAAATTTACCCCTTTCTCAGATGTTTCTTGCCCATTATGCCTTAAATCCAATTCACACTTTAATCTTATACACTTATCTATGCAATTTTCCACTTCGTCATTCAAATCCTCATCCTCAAGTTTCTGCAAGAAAATATCACTCATTTTCATCAAATCATTATTTGCATACTCTAGTTTGCATTTCGTTGCATTTACATCTACCATAGACACAATGGATTCGATATTTTCTTCAATGCCTTTTATACTTTTTTTTATCCTTTTTAATTTCTTAATTAAAGTTTCGACTTCCATAATTGCTATTCTTTTATCTATATCTTTTCCCAAATATCTTAGTTGCAATATATGGCTTTGAAATCTATTGGAATTCTTCTCGTACAGGGTTAAAATACATCCTGTCGACTATTAATAAAGATGTCGTAAAATAAAGATGTATTTTAGGTACGTTACCAATTCATTCATGCAGTCGTGGATTGAAGTGAAATGATAACTTTTATATCCAAAATTGAATTTATTTTAATGATTATATTTTAAGAAAAAACAGTTTGCATACATACAATTTTATAAATATTATCTAAGTATATACAAAAAACATCTTGGGTTGTACTCCTTTTGTTAAGGATTCTAAAAAATTAACTCTGTGTTAATTCTATGATTATTTAAAATATAATTATATTAATGAATAATAAAAATTATATTTTTATTATGTCATATATATATATATATCAAGATTGACGAAAAGTCGTTCGCTCATAATTTCATAATATTGAAGTCTAATATTAGAACTATCGGTCGAGATATTTTAAAACGGCTGAATGCGAAGATAAATTGTTAAAAATAATTTTTGGATTTCTATATACAGTTACGAGCGTCATGCGTCATCTCTGTCACCGTTTGCTTTTTTTTTTTTTTGGAATGGCGCTCTCCTATTGGTTGGCTACGATCACGCCACCACTACGCGAGACACTTTGTTTTTGACTTTGCCCCCCCCCCCCCCACTCGCTTTTTGGTTTTTGTAACTATTGTGTTGGAGCGGGTCGCTCCTTAAATAAATGCATGTATTAGTTAATAACTAAATGGAATCCTCTCTTTCTTTTTCCCAGTAAGAGACGCCTACGGAAGCCCCAACAGTACATAGACAGATAAAGCACATAGGCTATAGTTATTAACTAATATATGCATTTATTTAAGGCGCCAATTTATAATTGTAACAAATAGTATTTGAATAAAAACATTCAATCGGGTAAAACACGGGCGTTGCCCGGGTCATTCGGCTAGTATGATATATTAAGCGAGTGCAATAATCTCACGGATACACCTAAGTAGATAATCAATAGCCAAGATGTCGTTATACCCGGACTCTCATTCAAACTCATCAAAGCCTCGGTAAAATCTGATAATGGTGAATATATATCAGAACAATATGAAAAAGTGGTTCATACAATCGGACTCAGGCTGACTAGAAGTATGATCACTGTTAGAGATAATGAAACTTATCTTTGGATAACTAACCCGTATCCCCGGCCTTTAAAGATAATGCAAAATCAAACTATAGGACACGGAAGTCATCCTATCATAAGAAATTCTATAGACGCCGATGTTGAAAATAAGGCAACACAAGTTCAAATAAACGAAGACTTGCCATTAAGCCAGCAGAATGAACTGAAACGAATTGCGATTAATTTTTCGCAAATTTATTTTCTTCAAAATTGAGCCGGATTAACTTGGTCAAACATAACATCGATACAGAAAATGTAAAGCCCATTAAGCACAAACCTTACCGAGTTAGCCTCAAAGAACGTCACATCATAAAATAAAAAATCACAGACATGCTCAAAGAAGGAGTGATAAAGTCATCCTCTAGTCCTTGAGCGTTTCCAGTTATTCCGGTCAAAAAACGAGATGGCAGTTGGAGATTTTGCGTGAACTACAGAAATTTGAACAACGTCACAGTAAAGGATGTGTATCCTATCCCCAGAATTGACGACGTAATGGACACGCTACAAGGATCAAGGTATTTTTCAACCATTGACCTCAAATCTGGGTATTGGCAAATTGAAATTGAGGAAAAGGACAAGAAGAAGACAGCTTTTACAACATCCCACGGGCTATACGAATTCAATATGATGCCGTTCGGTCTGTGTAATGCCCAGCTGCTTTCGAGATAATTATGGAAAACCTACTTCATAACTTGAGATGGAAAAATGTGTTTGTGTTGTTTAGATGACGTTATTATTTACAGCCTAGATTTCTCTTTTCTCATCTTAAAATAATTGAATTTGTTTTGCGATGCTTTCGCGAATCGAACCTTAAATTAAATGGAAATAAATGTCGATTTGCATTTGAATAAATATAGATTCTTGGTCATGTTTTACCAACGAATATGGAATTAAACCTACAGCGCGCAACATTAGAGCCGTTAGAGATTTCCCAGTACCTAGGAAAACTAAAGAGGTTCAATCATTTATAGGACTTTACTCGTATGATAAACAAAATTTATTGTAGAATCTACAAAAATTGCTGATCCGTTGATCAATCTATATATATATATATATATATGTACTAGATAATAAAAAGGCATATATTGGATTTAATAAAAGATTTATTTTGCCAATATTTCGGCTGGCTGAACGCCAACCTTTATCGAGGCATTACATTTTTGTATACACAAACTCAGCGCCGCATAGCGTTATAATATCACAGTTGAAATCTTTTAAAATACAAAGTAGGTGGGGGAAATTTGTGCATGAAAAAAATCATCTGTACAGAAAGCTAGGAGGAGGCATTCAGAACTCTTAAATAATTTAAAATAAAATTACAAATTTTATCTCATTTTGATCCCGATGCACCTACCAACATTCACACAGACGCGTCGAACATCGGCATAGGAGAAACATTAGTTCAAAATTGGTAGTGAAGGAAAGGTCTTATCATATTTAATGTTGAGCTCTGAGTAATCCTGAAAAAGAGCTATTCAACCACCGAAAAAGAATACTTAGCAGCTTTGTGGTCAATGACTAAATTACGACCGTACTTATTATAGAAGGAATTTTAAAGTAATAACAGACCACCACGCACTATGCTGGTTAAAAAAAATCTGAAAGATCCAACCGGGCGGCTAGCCAGATGGGTAATGAAGATTCAAGAATACGATTTCGACGTTATATATAAATCGGGAAAGAAACATCTCGACGCCGATAGCTTATCCAGAGGACCTTTACCTGAAGTAGATTGGGAGGAAGATTACGACAATATATTTTTAAATCAGATAATAGATGAGGAGGACGACTTCATAAAAATTGTAAAACGAGGCCTTAGTGAAGACAAACGATCATACAAACAGAACTTCAACGAAGAACAGGGATGTCTCTATAGAAAAAATCCTAATCCTGAAGGCAGAGCATGGTTGCTAGTGGTGCCAAGACAAAATGGAGTGAAATATTGATAGACCATCACAACCATATGTTGAATGGGCACCTGGGTGTTGCCAGGCCCATGCACCGAATAAAAACCAAGTATTATTGGCCTGCCATGCTTAAAGATGTATCTGATTTTGTTAAGACATGCCATCTGTGCCAAAGCAGGAAGGGTTTGAATCAACTACCTTCTGGTCTAATCCAACCGATCCCTGCCTCAAATTATCCATTCGAAAGAATTAGAGTAGATTTTCTGGGCCCCTTGCCATCTACAAGGAACAGAAAGAGGTGGATAGTGGTTATAACCGACTACTACACGAAATACGCAGAGACCAAAGCTGTCCTCGATGACACGGCGAAAGAAGTGGCTAAGTTCTTAACGGAAGATATTTTTCTACGACATGGAGCTCCGCGTTACCTTATCAGCGATAGAGGAAGCCAATTTACCAGTAATATGATGAAAGAACTGATGAAAATATGCAAGATCAAACATTGTTTTACTACAAGTTACCATCCCCAGTCAAATGGCCTCACAGAACGTTTGAACAGAACGTTAATAGATATGATAAGTATGTATGTGAATGTAGATTGGGAGGAAATACTTCCGTTTATAACTCACGCCTCGACAGTACAAGAAACTACCAAATATTCCCCGTTCTTTCTTTAATATGGAAGAGAACCTACCTCAATACTGGACGACATTAATATCTTCATTGAACCTGATCTACGCAACTATAATGTGAGTATGTAAATTTAATTTTTAGGAAGAATCTCTAAAACAAAGAAAATTGTGAAAAATAATATGATCAAAAAAATGAGGAGAAAATGAAAATTCTATTATAATAAATAAATAAATAAATAAACATCGAGAGAGAAGCAAGCTACAAACCAGACGACTTAGTATCAGTATGGACCCCAATCAGAAAGCCTGGAAAATGTGAGAAACTCCTTAGACGATATTTCGGCCCATACATCATGTAATGTTCTAATTAAAAAGAACGAGTTCCGCAGAACGTGAGAAGCCTCATAGCAATAGAAACTCTAACTTTATTATTCTCTTGACCTATATATATACATCGCGCTTCTCGCGGACATGCAAATATATCAACCTTTCATAAGAAACAAATTGTAAAAATATATAAAACAAAACAATACTATGCAAATATGTCGAGGTATGCGACACATCATATTGAAGAAACTATCCGATTTAAATTACTCCGTTGTACCAAAGGACAACCCTGGTAACCGGATAAAGCCAACGACAGTTCATATTAGCAGAATTAAGCCTTACTTTGAGAGAGAAGAAGACTGTCGTAAGGACACGACTATTTCCGAGAAGGGAGAAATGTCACAGCAGACATAAAGATTCATGTAAATATTTCCATATTATTCATTTCACGTATTAAACAGAAATAATGTAATATATTTTTCTCTCAATATATAATAAGTATTTAAAATAGGTATATAATAATTTGTATATAAAAATTGTATTTATTATTAAGTTGTTAACGTGATAATCCTGTTGAAGGATTGACAAGTCCGAAAACTTGAAAATAAAAAGTTGCACAAGAAACTTAACCCTGGAAGCTTTATTTATTTTATAAACGTATTAAACATGTATAATAAAATATTTTATTTAAATAAGTGCAAAATTATAATCACAATATATATATCAACTAGCAGATGTGTACCCGGCTTCGCCCGGGTTTTACCCGAGTAAAGGTTTGTCTAACGAATCTCTCGATAAAGTGAACATTTTTTCCCGGTCCCTTGAAAAATACTCGATAAGTTGAATAAAATCAATATTAATTGGTTCCGTCGGTAATTGGAAGTTAAAAGAATAGTATCTTGCCTTGGAATTGTATCATTATTCTTGTCTCATTTTGTCCTTCCTAATTTTCTACATTACAAAATCATCGTATCATCATGATAATATTTAGAGCAGATTGTTGAATTATAACAGATAAATTAGAATATTTATCTTGATTATTTTTAGGCGAAAAGTTATTTCAAAAATTTTATTTGCTAGAAACCTTCCCAGTACTATATTAAATAACTTCCCAAAGTTTCATGGCGTTCCAATGAGTGGTTTGGTCAGGCATAAAGGACACACACACACACATACATTCATTTTTATATATAGAGATATTGAAATGCCAAGTATTTTTTTACGCGTCATTGGAATATTATATTACTAAATTCTCGAATTAAATTTATTATACTTGGAAAACATTTTAAGCATTGTTACAATTTATAAATATAATTTCACCAGACGCCGCTAGAGGCGCTGCTTGCGAGTGAAAGTAGAAAATTTGCAAATAAAATTGCAAAGAATATTTATTTCAAATCAAATTCAAACCAGAAATCTTCCCAGTAGTATAGTAAATAACTTACTAAAGTTTCACGGCGATTGGATAATCTTACCTTTTAAAAACATTCATCGTGTGAACAAACTAACATTCAACGTGTAAACAAACCACGTGTTAATTATTAACCAATCAAATTCATTTATCGTAGCGACCAGTGCGGCGCCAAGCGGTAAAAGGCTGGAACTATCGCTTGTTGGTTTTTTATTTAAAAAAAAAAGCACATTAACTTTTTTAGTTTTTTGAATAGCCTATATGTTAAACGAAATCTTCAGCTACCTACATGCGAAATTCCATAATGATTGAGTCAGTAGATTTTGCGTGAAGCGATAACAAACATCGATTTCGCATTTCATTTTTATAGATATAAGGAAAGGATTAAACTATAATTATATAATAAGTATCTTTATTAAGTTAAAAATGGCAAGCTCTCAAGCCTTAGCTCATCATCAGGCCAATTGTTTCACAAATTCCTACAATATTGTAGCGTAGAAATCAAGCCTTGAAATATCCTAAGATTTTTACATCTTATTTATTGTATTTATTGGTGACGTCACAGCGACGAGTCGACAATTATTAACAAGTCAGCCAAACTATCTACAGCTAGGGAATCTTAAGCAAGCAAGCAAAGAAATATTTTAAAGATGATTTCACAAATACAGAGTAATATATATTTTTATAATCTGTTGAATATTTCCATTGAATAATATTAAATTAAATAATAAAATATTTCTTCGCCACAATATATATAGAGGTGTTAGAAAGAAAATTTACATATATTTAAAAAGTTTAGCCGAAATATATAATACTTTAAATGTTTATCCTTAAAACTGATGTATTTATACTTAAATATAACGAAAAGAAATTTTAAAAGATATGCTAAGCAAAACCAATGATATATATATATTACACGTTGATTTAGCCTGTTCCCTGATATTTGGCCAACCCAATTTATTGATAAATCAAGAAAAGCCAACCACGAACGCGTTTCGGGCTGTTGGCCCTCGTCAGCGTGATGCAGGCTGTACCTTTACTTCCATACAACGGCATAGTAGATACTGGCTAATGTGACTAAACATTTTATAAAAATTTTAACCAGGTAGAATAGATGCGTGTTCTCGTAAACTTGTATATTTTCGACTAAAAGAAGGACACGCTTCGCCCAAAGACCTACTGTCTTTAATTAAGAAATCACACACACACACAAACCTTTATTAAGACACACAGGTCTTACAGAGGATTCTCCTTGGGGTTACAAGACGGAGAAACCTATGAAAGTGGGAAATATACAAAGGGGTAAAAATGGAGAAAGATTATATACACATGATAAATATATACAGATTATTATTTGAATGATCCTATAGAAAATAAGAATATGGATTTGGGAAAAAAAATTGGAAATATGGATGGAAGAAGTGGAGAGCGAAAAGAGGAAAAAACAGGTATTTACATATGGAACATACATATAATGGAACAAGTCAATTTAAGCTCTTCTGCTCACACAGCACAGGTGGACCATGGCTTTTTTAAAGAAATCTTTAAGAGATTTTCCAGGAAAATCCGAGTGTTCAGAGTTGTATTAATTAAGAAATCTCTCGGGGATTATTCTTCGCTAAAAGAGAAAAAAATACTATAAAGTATAAAATATCTACTTATATAATATAAATATAAACGGCATCAATACGTTTCTTTATTCATGAAAATTGCAAGTTTTCGGATCTTTATAATCTTTCTACAAGCATCAGAGGCCTGTAGAAGGATTATAAAGATCCGAAAGCTTGCAATTTTCATGAATAAAGAAACGCATTGATACAGTTTATATATTTTTTATTCTTCGTATAAAATGTCTAATTATATAGCATTATTAAAATTTAAAAAACGCGCCATCTATATTCAGAAAATTAAAACATTAAGACGCGAAAATGTTTCTTTCACACATAATACAAACTTCTACTGTCCTTACTGCGATGAAATAATATATTGGGAGGGCTTGGCTCATCAGTGGTGAACCCTCCCAGCGGTTTCGCCAATTCAATTTACCAGACAGCTTCTTTAGAGGTCTAATACTGTATTGGATCATCCTACTTATATATGCTACACTAAATGGTGGAATTTCAGAAATGGTATTTAAGTAAACTATGGAAATAAGCTTTTAGGACAGTAGAATTATATATAAATATTTGCATCGAGCTATGCTCTTCCGTAAACAATAAGTACAAGTAAGACATAACAATGTTGCATATTATAAAACAGGGATAAAACGTCGCAACTCTTCTTTTTTTTAAATTAATTCTATATTATTAGACAATCATTTAAATTCTACGAAAAATCCGAAAAATTAGAAAACCCCACCTTCAAGGAAGCCATAAACTAAAAATGCGGAAAAAAGGAAAATAAGAAATTTAAAACCTAGACAAATTCTTCATCAATTAAGCCAGAATGACGAAAAGTGGAAAAATAAACCCACCTTGAATATCAAACAAGCCAGACTTCCCAAGAACAATATCCCCAAGGACCCAACGACATCAATATAAATTGTATATGAACAAACCCTGTACATAACCATTCCTCACAATATATTGTAAATATGATGATCTAGGTTGCTCTTTTTGAGCAGTGGCACCTAATAAAGTTATTTGGAACTGGAACTTTTATTAATTGTATAGAATAGCTTTCGAACAAGACCTTCCTCAGCAACGTTTGTAATTTGTCGAAATCGGCAAACCTGTGATAGTGTAGCATATATGAGCAGAATGATCCGATACAGTATTAGAGCTTTAAATTCTGGTAGATTAAATTGGCGAAACCGCTGGGAGGGTTCACCACTGATGAGCCAAGCCCTCCCAATATTTTTTTCATCACAGTAAAGACAGTATAAATTTGATTGATGAGTAGAAGAAACATTCGCATCTAAATGTTTTCATTTGCTTTATATAGCGTTATATTAATATAACTGTAAAAGAACATCGTTGTCGAAAGCCAGCATCCTATTTACCAATAAAATCGCCCATCGACGTACTGTTTCGATAAAATCTACTTATAAGCAGGGTTACGCACAGAAAGTCAGACTCTAAATCATCCCTACAAGCAATATAGAGAAGGTATTGCGTTTTCACCGCCACTCTGTGTTGTGACGACGATCTAAATTCTATAGAGGTAGTCGATCACCTCTATTCTTGGTCGGCGGGGTTGAAGGTTCAATATTGTGGTGTCGCTGTTTATAACAATATTAAAATATTAGACGAAAACAGGAGGGAAATTATATTTATTAGAATTTAAGAGAATAAGTAAAATATTATTTAATTAATTATATATTTAAATATTTATAAAAAGAGAATCGTAGATCAGGGCAAATTCTAGTGTTCGAAAAGTTGTTTTAGTTCTTCTGTTATTGTTTTTTATTTTTGCCGCTGCATCCCCGTAGCCGCTTCCGCCGGCCTCCCATTGGCTGCTTCGGACGTCTTCTTTTCCAACAGAAGGGAAAAATAGACCTAACCCACCAAATATATGAAATCCTGAGCCGACTTGACACAATGGGCAAAAGATGTACCATGCAATGGATACCAGCCCATGTTGGAATAGAGGGCAATGAACAGGCTGATGGCCTAGCGAAGGAAGGATGAAAACAGGCACTGGAATCCAGTTCAATAACATTGAAAGAAAAACTCATTACAAAAACCAAAATACCCCACTCATATACAACCTCAATATTAACAGATAATTAACGACAACAATTTAAAGAATCAGAACAGGACATTTTAAAGGAATGAAGATAAACCCAGACTTGACTAGATCCTACAGGAACTGCAATAACTGTCAAAACATCCAACTCACTCCGGACCACATATACAGTTGCCCAGCCATCCTTGCAGCCCTCTATATGGCAGACAACAATCCAGAAGAGAACATCCATACGGACAAGGTACCTTTGTTGGCGAGTATTGTGATCAGGGTGCACGGACCAATCTGATCTGCTCCATGGGCAAGACACCACCACCACCACGCACAGAAAGTATTTAAACCGAAAGTAAAAATGTTTATTCCAGTGTTGATAGGAGCGGACCGGGGTTACACAGGTATGCGAGGAGATCACCAGACACGGACACCGAGAATCCTTTAAGCGTCTCCACACATAACTCCTGAAAGAGTCCTCGCATTACCTCTGAACCAGCTTTATGTACAAACATGGTCGCATTCGTTCAATGAGAAGGCGTGAGAGATAAATTCGCTAAATCAAATACAAAACATTTCCCCCAGCTAACACAAAGGTTATAAAATATTTATGTTCGTCAAATTTCATTTTTAAAATACCGGGTGCTCTCAACCTTCATATCTTTTTGAATTTTACAGAATTTTGGTTGCTCAGGAAGCTTTTGCTCTATGAAATCCTATCTTTGATAACTTTATCGTTTTATGTCGGGGTTCGAACTCACCAAATAAATTTCAGAATGAGAAGATTAACAAGAGTTGTATATGGACGGAAGAATATCTGGGTGGTCTGTGTATACACCGGCACAGGGGTGGGGCAGGTGTAAAGCCACGCCCACCAACCCTCCAATCGTATAAATGTGCCCCTCCCCTCAGCCAGGATGGAAATAGCCGAGTGACAAGACAGATGTGACGACGTCCGAGCCAGAATTAGCTGCTGGCGGCACGGACTCAAAGAAAGCCTACATGATGGATGGATACGTTGGGATGTCACGTGATCCCCATGTAGCAATTAGGCCCGCGCTACCCTTCACACTTCCGTCACGGCTTGCTTAACCCTCTCCAAATGGTCCAGAACACTTCCCACATAACGGCGGCGGTAGCCTTTCTGTAAAGTCCGACGTACATAGGATTAAAGAACATCTGGGGTCCTATACAATCAATTTTCAAACAGATTCTGTTGGAACATCAAGGTGTTAATCTGAAATTTTTTGGAGAAATAAGTGAAGTATCTAGCTTTTGCTCCACCTATGACACAGGTTGGCCTGGTATTGCACTACTTCAAGAGATATCTTCTTCTTCTTCTTTCTTATCTCCATTCAATCATATTAGGGTGTCAAGCTTGTAGAGCTTGAGACTTTTGATGGTGTCTGTTGACAACCATCATGATTGGGGGAAGTAGAATGCGTCTGCCTTTGTCATTAAGACTGGGAGCACTACTCAGTGACAGGCCGACTTAGCTCTAAAATAAATGGCCGCCTCTGACATGAGGAACAGACGCCATGTGCAGCCGCTCCTAACAAGGAGTACAAACGCTGCTCATCCTGTATCCCTGGATTAGGAGCCCTTACAGGGTACTATCAGCCGGACCAGCTGAACCCAGGTTTTTTAGTGAGCTTGTTACTGCTCCCCCTCCTCCTTTTCAAAGAGATATAATTTCAATAAATGAAATGATATCAGTTGAATCAGTGCTAAGACTGGTGCGTGTTTTTTCAATCAGTCTCCTGCAAGATGATCAATCCATAGCCATAGTCTGGTGGAAAGACTTGGCTGTCTTGGTTTCTTTCTTCAGTTATGGTCCACCAATATTGTACGAAAATGTCTTTTTGATCTAGTGCCTTCAAGGCGTCCATTAATCAATCTATTAAGAAAGTATATCGTCTTAGTAAAAAGCCTATTGATAATTCAACCTTCGTATTCTTAGCATTTTAATGAAGCATATGTTCTCTGCCGCTAGTTCAGCTTCTCATCTCCCCTTCAACCTTCTCACAATCCGACATCCTTGGCTGACAGCTTCGTCCATGTTCCGACCCTTATAATACTCCACAGTACTATCTTCAAAAGTCATTTGTACGCAGCTGTAAGGATTTTTTGAGTCAGTAACATTCGCTTATTTTTACAAACCGGTTCAAAATCACTTTATTAGGTACCGCTCAACAAAAGGCCAATTCCGGAATAATTAAAAATCAACGAGAATAGTTGATATTTATTCCGATAGATGGCGCAAGCCATCAGCAACTTTCAGTTGCACGATAAGGAGATGCCTTTTTCTTAATTTATGCACCTTATCCCAGTACAATGTCACATTTGTACTATTTTTTTTTCACATTGTGTAGCGTTCTCACGCAAATCTGGCCTTAACTACCCGTTTCATGATTTTTCAGGATGCCTTAATGACCAATTTTTTGGTCGTTGAGGTACAGCTTGCACCACGCTGATGAGGGCCAACAGCCCGAAACGCGTCCGTGGTTAGCCTTTCTTGATTAATCAAGAATGGGTATTTGGCCAATTCCGGAATAATTAAAAATCAACGAGAATAGTTGATATTTATTCCGATAGATGGCGCAAGCCATCAGCAACTTTCAGTTGCACGATAAGGAGATGCCTTTTTCTTAAAAAAGCAACCTAGTTTATGATAATTGAAACAATGAATAATATGTGAATGTTATTTACATATTAAACAAAATGTTAACGCGGGATTCAATCCCGGTTCATGATTGTCGGGAATCGAGGGTGTTACCTACTCGTCCACTGACTTTTATGTTTTATTATTATTTTTTTTTTTACAAAAGTTACTTTAACGATATACACACATAAATAAAAAGTACTAAGGCCTAAAGAAAAATTAACACAGAGAAATACGTACACTCAAAGGTACAACAACAAAAATAAAAAGGAAAGCCACATTAATAAAAAAACACGATGTTATAACAAAACCAATACTTATCTTTTATTCCAATGTTGATAATGAGCGGACCTTGGTTACACAGGTATGTGAGGAGATCACCAGACACGGATACAGAGTCCAGAATTCCTGGAAGAGTCCACGCATTACTCTTGAACCTCCTTTATGTGCAAACATGGCCACATTGGTCTAATGAGAATGAGATCAGTTTGCTAAACTACATTCTTTCACTGATAACTCTGCTTATGTTTGTCAAATAATTTGACAATTTCTGTAGACACCTTTTGCAACTCGTGTCCGATAAAATAAGACAACGCAACAGTACCATGCTCAAATAACTTTCTGGTACCAAGTGAACACGCGCCGTATGAAATCATGATATGATCTACACAGATAGACAATCAACATAATTTTTTGACATATTGTCAATACATGCAAAAGTGCACAGTCTGCACTATTTTAAAATGATATATATACATAAGACTATACAATGAATATGGAGGAGCCTATGCCACCGCTGCTGAGTTTGGTGGAGAATCACCAGCGGGTCTCCAGCGATCTAGGTAGAGAGAGAGAGAGATTGTACAACGTTCTTGCCGCTTAAAACCATATCAGACATCTACATTTTAAGAACACAAAAACCTATGTATTAAATGATATTGAAATCCCAAATCGGGTTGAAGATTGGTCTCTTGGGTTCTTGTTTTAAATAGAGAATGGAGGATAGAAAGTGTGTGAAAACTTGCAGAGGTTCAACAAAGAGAGAACGAACCTACAGAGAGAGAGACCTAAACAACACGTCGTTCCACCAAGGGGTGTACCGACATAGATTTACCTAAGACCTACAAATCCTGGTCCTATGAATCATACTTCTTCCTGTACTCCCTCATGGGATTCCTAGGATTCCACACTTTCCTCCTCTCACCTACATTTACCTTTGTTCTAACGGCCGGACACATAGCCGAGATGTGTACTTGTGACGGAATACATATCTCTGACGGAGAAACAAAATTGTGAAGCGAAAGGTTTCTTGTAGTTTTCTGTTTTTCTTTTTTTGCTTTCGACCATTTTTGATCTTCAACAGGAATAAAATATTATAAATTGTTATATACATTCATAGACAAAATGTAAGGAATTGGAAAGTCTTTGATGTCGCCAGTCGTCTGTTTTTTTTTTCTTGAAGGAGGCAGAGGTTGTTCACATTTGTTTATCTCATGTGTCTTCAATAAAGTTCACTGTAATATCTTTCAGAGTTATTGTATGAATCCCGATATACATGCTAAAAGGTGGTGGTGGTGTCTTGTCCATATGCTAAAAGGTACAACTTCCTTAAGTTTTGTCCGTATATATGTATGAATAAGAAGAGGTTCTGGTGTTATGAGATTAATTGCTTGTAGAGGAATCATTTGCTTGATCCCGGAATCCCATGTGATATTGTTCTGCAGTCGTGCCAATAATTAAATAATATTAGTTATCAAAAATAGCTTTAATTGAACTCATGGAATATATAAAAACTTAATTTGCTAAAATTACTGCCTGTCTTAATGCGTAAGAATAAAAAAATGAAAAACTTATTTACACAATGTACAAAAGGTTTGAGCCGGCCATCGGGAAACAACAACAATGAGTTTTTATAGGGGAGAAGCGTGACCTCTGGCGGTCAATTTAACAGAGTATTTTAATCTATGAAATATAATTTTAAATTAAATAATATTTTAATATAACATATATGTATGTAGTAACCCCCGACCAAGCCGACGTGGAATGTACTGGGCAGTCGTGGTCGTGGGTGCGTGATGGGATTCCCGCACGGGGACAGCAAGGGACAGAGGCAGGTCTAGATGGTAGCTCCAAGAGGTAGAGATAGACCACGGACGAAGGCAGTCGGACCACGGGCGCCGCGGATGCCCTAAGCCTACTCGCGGATAGAAGAAGGGGTGAGAGATCCGACCGACCGTATAACGGCGTCACTCTGAAAACAACTCCTTTGTCTCATTTTCTGGGCCCTTTTATACTGGACCCCCGCATATGGCGGTGAGTCCTGATTGGCTCCTATAATCACGCCACCTTCTGGCGCCGTTGTTCGTTGTCGTCGTCTGGTCTACCTTTGCTTCTTTGTTTATTTGTTACATCCATTTCCACAAGGTCGATACATATTTTTTATATAGATATGGGGTTATAATAAATACCAGAAAAAGGTTGTGAACTATCTAACTCAAAATATACTACATGTATATATAGATGTACATATCTGCACACAAAGTAACTATTCGCCGGACGATTCTCCGTCTGATAACATACTGCTCCAGGTAATTATGCAACTTAAAATAACTCTGACCTCACCCAACCAATATTATTACAACACAATTTTCTTATATGTAGATGGCGTGTTATAGCCCTATAATTAATTTATGTCCAACTGGCTTTGTTCTTATTGCTTGTAGAAGCGCATTGCTCGATGCAAATATTTATATGTAATTCTACTTTTCTAAAAGCTTATTCAGTTTAGTTAAATACCATTTCTAAGATTCAACCATTCAGTGTAACGTATATAAGCAGTATAGCGGTCTGGTAGTTTAAATTGGCAAAACCGCTGGAAGGGTTCACCATTGATGAGTCAAGCCCTCCCAATATATTTTTCATCGCAGTAAGGACAGTAGAAAAGTTTATTTTATGTGTAAAATAAGCTTGCATGCCTTAATGTTTTCTTTTTTTATATATAGATGGCGTGTTATTGTCCTATCAATTATCAATTATTTTATTTCCAAAGCGCTATATCCCGCAAGGGATACTTGCGCCAAACAAGTAGAAAAATTTATTTACATAAGTTATTTACATTATTCAACGCATGAAAACATTAGAGATCCAGATTTTGTAGAAAATTTAGAATGTATTTACAAAATGTGAATTGAACTTTAAATATGATTTTTTATCGGAAATCAAATCGTTAAGTTCACAAACAACTAGTTCATTCTTCATTCTATAATCTTGAAATGCTGGGCAATCGATCAGTAGATGTCTTGAGGTTTGTTCCTCAATACCACAAAATCAACTTGATTCCTCCACTCCACTGTTATTGCCCTATAACTATAATATACAAATGTGTTGAAAATTTGGACTCAAAAGCTTTTGTTTACCGGAAAAGGGTAAAGTACGCGGGGGTCGTCTGACTTCGCGGTGTTGCCAGATCAAAACACACAATGTACTGAATATTTATTTTAAATTTAGTATAATAAATAAATTCCGTGACCAATTTCTTGCTCTCCAGGGGCCTGGGTTATCCTTATTTCTCTCTTTCCGTGACCATATTATGTAAAAACACACAAATATATACGGAACAAATATAATATGCAAATTAACCTATTTAAGACCAAACCGTATTCGAGATTCCAAGATTTTAATATAATCCTAATTTCTCTCGAAAATTTATTTTCTTTAAATTGATCGTATATTTGACAATGACAATTTAAACAATTTTATTGATTCTTTCAATCAAATTTTACAAAGGTGGAAAAATAAAAGAGTAAAAGGGCATATAAAGTGTAGGGGACTATATATATAAATGTCTTCAGCAAGGAAGGCTTCCCCACCTTGAGAGAGTTCTCCTCCAGACAAGGTCTTCATTCCTCAGTTCCACACCGAGGAAGTACTTATAGATGTGTGTCTTGGTAGACACCAGGAGGGCGTCATCGTCTAGGCCATGCCTAGGTCATATATATATATATTTGATCAACAGTAATTAATCAAAATGTTTATTTACGGATTTGCATATCTATCTGTAAGAAATAAAACCACTAACCACGAAATTTTCTTTTACAAATAATGATAATTTTTACTGTTCTTACTGCGATGAAAATATTAAGAAGGGGTTTGGCTCATCAATGGTGAACCCTCCCAGCGGTTTCGCCAATTTAATCCACCAGACCGCTTCTCAGAGCTCTAATACTGTATTGGATCATTCTACTTATATATGCTACACTGAAGGATGGAATCTCAGAAATGGTTTTCAAGTAAACTATGGACATAAGCTTATAGGACAGTAGAATTACATTCAAATATTTGCATCGAGCAATGCTCTTCCGCAAAAAATAAAGACAAGGCCAGTTAGGCATAAATTAACACAAAGCAATAACGCGCCATCTATACATATATAAATTGAAAGGATTTAAAACCACGAATGTTTCTTTTATACATAATACAATATAAATATTTGCATCGAGCAATGCTCTTCCGCAAACAATAAAAAGACAAGGCCAATTAGACATAAATTAATTATAAGACAATAAAAAAACGCGCCATCATCAGTTTCATTTCTTGTATATAATTGGAAAATTATCACCTTATAATTAATTTATGTCTAACTTTGGCCTTGTCTTTATTGTTTGTGGAAGAGCACTACTCGATGCAAATATTTATATGTAATTCTACTGTCCTAAAAGCTTATGTCCATAGTTTTTCTAAAATACCATTTCTAAGATACCACCCTTCAGTGTAGCATATAAAGGCAGAATGATCCAATACAGTATTAGAGCTCTAAAGAAACAGTCTGGTAGATTAAATTGCCGAAACCGCTGGGAGGATTGACCACTGATGAGCCAAACCCCTTCTCAATATTTTTCATCGCAGTAAAGACAGTAGAAGTTCGTATTAATTGTAAAAGAAACTTGCTACTGTTTACCTATCTGGGAGGATCCTGTATGGGACAAGTGTCCCTAATAAAGGCTTTGTATTTGTAAAATTGACAGACGTTACTTAGTACGGATTAACACAAAATGCAATAAACTAGGGCCTACAGTAAGAGTAACTTAAACACAGAAAAAAACGTACACTCAAGAGTACAACACACAAAAAAAGTAAATAATAACTCACAATTTGTTAAATAAAATTTAAAAAAAAACAGTACTTATCTTTATTGTAGCGTTGGTAGGGATCGGACCGGGGTTACACAGGTATGCGAGGAGATAGCCAGACACGGATAAAGCACGCAGAGAACACTTGAAGCGTCTCCACACGATAATCCACCACACTCCCCTCGCAATACCATAGCCCCCTTATATATACAAACATGGCCACATTCGTCCAATGAGAAGGCGGGAGAGATTGGTTCACTATCAAACGATAACAAAATCCTTTCCACTAAAATCTGAGATAAGATTTTAAAAAATGCAAATATTTGTCAATATAATTTGACAAATAAACTTTCGTGGTTTTATTTTTTGTAGATAGATGGCGTATTATTGCCTTTTAATTAATATATCTATATATATTTGACCCCTAAATTCAAACTTCAATTCACAAATTATGTTTAAGAAATCACAATATACATGGAGAGGTCAATACCCTACACTATGTCACTAGAACCTATGAAGAGATGATAGACATGGCGATGACTGGAGGACCACCTTTAAAACAATGATCGCAATAGGTTAAAAAGATAACAATTCTATTTTTAAAATTACAAAATATTTTCTCACAATGAGTTTCTTTTTATTACAAAACGCTAGCTTTCAAGTGATAATCGCTCTTCAACGGACTTAATAAATATATCGACTGTATCTTACAAGAAATATTTACAAATACATACGCGCGCAGCGTGGATATTTACAACTGAAATTTCAAATTGGTATGTAATTTAACAATGTTATGGAATATGTCTAGTTACATTTTTAAGGCAAACAGAACCATATTTTGTAATTTTAAAAGTTTTTCACAATTTTATCATGAATAACAATTCTATAGTTTGCACCAAATCGGTTAATATGCAAATATAGAGTATCCAGTGGTATTTCTTTCTGTTTAAAATAACACAACTTACTGTTCTCCTTATTGCGATGGAATCATCAGTGCTAAGCCTTCCTGATGTTTTAATCTCAGTAAGAATTTGTTGCTTATTAAAAAAAAAAAAACACTCTAATTAAACTCATAGACAAAACTTAAGGAAGTGCTAACTTTTACCATGTATATCGGGATTCGGACAATAACTCTGAAAGTTATTACATTGACCTTTATTGAAGACAACACGAGATAACCAAGTGTGAACAAAATTGCCTCTGTCTCCTTAAAAAAAAAATAATCTAAACGACCGACGCATCAAAGGCTTTCCACTTCCATAGGTTTTGTCTATGAGAGTGTAGTGTTTATTTTTGTTTTATTAACATTAATTAATTTATTTATTTATATTCATATGTAGATGGCAGTAGGGAATGTTTTCTTAAAGGTTATCACAGAGTGTAATTGTATTGGAATTCGTAGATGCCTTTGCCATCTCAGCCTCGCTAGGCCTTGCTAAACTAGAACTAGGCTAAAAACTACCCAGTTGACAGTTTCAAAACAAACTTCATGTCTCACAATGGAGTAAATCCATTTTGTAAGCAGACGCCGTATTAAATTGAGAAGCGTCAGGCAATCAACAGAACTTTTGTCTGCAGACGAACCCTTGGATTTCTTTGCAGACGAACACGGCGGGGGGGCGACCACCGTCAGACGACCACGGAAGTTGGCGCAATCTGTCTTCGTCTGCTGTCGTCGCTGGATGATTTTTATTGTCGACGCTCACTGAAGCTTTTTTTTTTTCTTCTGCCTTTCCACTTCTATGAAATGTTAAGAATAATATGTGATCTAGAATAGAAATCGTAGAAAATTATTTCGAAAAAAATAATAAGTTTTCTTTTTAATAAATGAAGTATACAATTATGGAAAGGAAATTTAAAAAGACTTAATTTTAAATCACGGTATGAAACATACAAAAGAAGAATTTGTCTTACTCTAGTTTACTATTTGATGTATAGAAGTGGAAATGGTTTTTTTGAAGAAAAACATAATTCTGCATTGATAGATTACATTTAAAATTGTGTTCATTGTCACCGCATAAACAATCCAACATCATCAGGAACTCCAAGTTAACAATATCAACAAATTGATCAAAAACTGACACTTTTCAATTTGAACCTGTCAACTTTTGTTAATATAGGGCAGGCTAGGTTTACAAAGTTGCACTTAACTCGATGTGTACAACCATGATTATCATGGCCCGATACTCCCATATTCCTCTACACTCATTAACAAAACGTGAGGAAGTGGAAAATATTTGATGTCGCCGGTTGTCAATTTATTTATTTTTTTCATTTAAGGAAAAAGATGTAATTTTGTTTCCACTTGGCTATATCGTGAGTCTTCAATAAATATCACTGTGTATCAAATACCTTTCAGAGTTATTGTCTGAATCCCGATATATAGGTGATAAAAGATACAACTTCCTTAAATTTTGTCCAAGAGTGTATATCCATAATGTTGTGTGTGACGAATAACGTTTTTTTATAATAATTATATGGTAATATCATAGAACTGCTTCTCAAAGTGTTTCCATTGTGAAATAGGAATATGAAATTGCATTCCTTTGTTTACATTGTTTGTCACAGTTTACTACGATTCAAATTGTACCGGTCACCATAGCAACCACTTTGTACATTTACCATTGTTATCCATCCGTTGCTACACGACAACAATGAAGTATGCTGCGGCCTCAATAGTATCGATCACTATACTAACCACTTTGTACATTTACCATTGTTGTCCATCCGTTACTACACGACAACAATCAAGTTTGCTGCGGTCTCAATAGTATCGGTCACCATAGCAACCACTTTGCACATTTACCATTGTTGTCCATCCGTTGCTACACGACAACAATGAAGTTTGCTGCGGTTTCAATAGTATGAGTCACCATAGCAACCACTTTGTACAGTTGAGATTGTTATCTATCCGTTGCTATACGACAACAAAGAAGTTTTCTGCGGTCTCAATAGTAGCGGTCACCATAGCAACCACTTTGTACAGTTGCCATTGTTATATATCCGTTGTTATACGACAACAATGAAGTTTTCTGCGGTCTCAATAGTATCGGTCACCATAGCAACCACTTTGTACAGTTGACATTGTTGTCCATCCGTTACTACACGACAACAATGAAGTGTACTGCGGTCTCAATAGTATCGGTCACCATAGCAACCACTTTGTACAGTTACCATTGTTGTCCGTCCGTTGTTACACGACAACAATGAAATTGTATACGGTCTCAATAGTAGCGGTCACCATAGCAACCACTTTGTACATTTACCATTGTTATTTATCCGTTACTACACGACAACAATGAGTGTGCTCCGGTCTCAATAGTATTTGTCACCATAGCAACCACTTTGTACAGTTACCATTGTTGTCCATCCGTTGCTATACGACAACAATGAAGTTTTCTACGGTCTTAATAGTAGCGGTCACCATAGCAACCACTTTGTACAGTTTTCATTGTTGTCCATCCGTTGTTACACGACAACAAATAGGTTTTCTGCGGTCTCAATAATATGAGTCATCATAGCAACCACTTTGTAGCGATGTTACTGTTATCTAACCGTTTTATTGGAAGGGAAATAGTGTTAACAAGCGATTCCGGGTTACAGGACAGGACAGTCTATATCACCTGGACAGTAGTATAAACACCGTGGGTCATTTCCTCAACTGGCGCGTGGGGGGCAGAAATCCCGAGGGGGTTAGGGAAACATCATGTCATCAATTAGGATATGACATCACCTGTGGGTGATATATCTTCTAGCGGGACTTACAGTAGCTAGCTACACGTGCTGTTGTTGATGGCTTTCTTTGTTTGGTCTTCGTGGCTGTAAGAACGGTGAATGTTTTCTACACTGTGATTGGTCTCTCGATCGACGGATGTGGAAGGCTAGCTAAACTTGTGATGAGATAAATATCGGAATATCTCTCTCTTGAGCGTGGATTTGAATTTGGAGACAATATCAACGATTTAAAAGATATTGTTAAGATGTCTTTGGATTCTTGGCAAATTATTACAATTCTAATAACGGATTTGATCGTTTGGCGTTTGTTCAAAAGATCGTCTGAATTTCGAGAGGATATAAAAAATATATATTTATTTATATAAAGAGACAAATTTCGCCTCTCCCGTCAAAATAGACGTTAAAAACCAGACGCCATCTATTGACCGTCGCCGCAAACTAGCAGCCTCAGGTCGGTGACAAAGCCACAACACCAGCTTTGGCAAACTAAAAAGCGTTCACCTAGAGACCATGGTTTCGGGCTAATGGCCCTCGTCAGTCTAGGGCGGACTTTATTCCAGGAGATCCACACGGGATCTAATGGAATCTTGACAATCTGCCAAAGAGGTGTTTAGCTGGCAAAGTGTCTGGGCCAAATCTATGGCTAAAATATAGATGGGAATTTTGCCGGGAGGATATTGATCTAGAGAGACAAAGGTCACCGCTCCCGTCAAAATAGACGTCAATTAGATCAATATCCTCCCGGCGAAATTCCCATCTATATATTTATATCTATATATAGATATTTATATATTGATGTAATATTTTCCGGGAGGGAATTTATCTATAAAAGAATGGAGGAAGCTTCTCGGTTTGCTAAAGCTGATGTTGTGGCTTTGTCACCGACCTGAGGCCGCTAGTTTACGGCGACAGTCAATAGATGGCGTCTAGTTTTGATGTCTATTTTTTTTTTTTTTTACGTGAGATATGCTTTTATATTTATATTGTTGCATCATGGCTAATGAACCTAATTTATTTTAATTTGTATAATATTATTTTTCATATATTTTAAATTCAAATTTATACTTTATATTTATTTATTTATAAAACAGAATATATGTATTATAGAATCATTATTTGTATTTAGGTAAACTGTGTGACTTCACTGCTCTCTTTGATGTGAGAAATAAATAAATGATTCTGGAGGCTATGACAAAAGTTACTAATTACGGGTTAACACACAAAATTGCAATATACGGGGGCCTACCGTAAGAGTAACTTGAACACAATAAAACCGTACACGCAAAAGTATAACACACAAAAAAAAAGTAAATAATAATTCACAATTAGTTAAATAAAAATAAAAAGTACTTATCTTTTATTTCTGCTTATGTAGGGATCGGACCGGGGTCACTCAGGGAATGCGTAGAGAACACCAAGCACGGAAAAATATATATATACGAAGAGAGCACTATAAGCGTCTCTGCACAAGATTTTAAATCACAATGCCTCACGCATTCCCTTCAACCCCCTTTATATACAAACATGGCCACATTCGTCCAATTAGAATGCTGGAGAGATCGGTTTACTTATCTGATAAAAAAACGTTCTTCGCACTAAAGAAATCGGATAAGATAAGCGTGCGAATATTTGTCAATATAATTTGACAAAAGGTCTCTTTCCAAAAAAAAAAACTAACCAATCTACCAAACATTCTTATTGTCCCGTAAGGAAAACCTCCCGCTATTCGGGAGGGAAAAGCTCACGGGAGCCATGTTATAAAGATACAAAAAAAAAAAAAACTAAAGAGAGGAGAAGTTATATGCCTCCGGTGTCGTTCCACAAAATTTTTGCCTTCCATCTTGGACCAAGGAACAACAGCAGGAGGAGAGCTAACTCCTGCACAAACTACAGTGAATTACATTGAGTAATATCTTAAAACCGCATATCTCTGTATAAACATGGAGGGGGGCAATGCGCTTTCATCTGGGATCAGCAGGGCGAGGATTTGGTCTCAGAAAATAAGGGCTGAAATGTGCCCTGTCGAACGCCCCATCGACCACTGTAGGTTCGTCATGAAAATCTCCTTTCTCCTGGTCGGGAACAGTCTTGGTCTCTAACGGTGGTGTGGACATCTCTCGGCGGGGAGAGATACGACAGGCACTCCCACCTTCCCGAGCCAAAGGAATCATCCTTCTCCGAGGATAGCACTCGCGTTTAGCAGCTGTGGGCTTTCTATGACGCATGCCCCTGAATGCCTTCATCCTGTCAATATGCACAACTTGTTCATCGTGCAAATTGACTCCGCGCACTCTGAAATTTACTTCAGACACCTTAGCTACCACACGGAAAGGTCCATAGAATTTTGCGGAGAATTTAGAGGATCCCTTGCCCTTAGGAACAGCCAACAATACCAAATCCCCCGTCTCAAAGGTTCTCACAGTCTGCGTTTTATACTTCTTGACTCGTTCATCATAGTTTTCAGACAGGAATTTCCTAACAGTTTCCCTGGCATCTTGCATTTCCTTCAACCTCTCCGCCAAGGATGGCTTTCTGAATTCGCTCACATCTTTATCGCTAACTTCATGATTGACTGCGTCGTAACCAAAGAGCATGTAGTGGGGGCTCTCACCTAACGCTGAGTGCACGGCATTATTGTACGCAGCAACCGCCGCACCGAGGTTGTCTTCCCAATTCCTGCTATTGGCATAGTGACGCAGAATGGAACAAATGGTACCATTAACTCTTTCAACGATCGAATTGCAGGTAGGACGATAAGAAGTTGTGGATAACTTTTTAATACTATATAATTTACATATCTCTCAGAAAAGGTCTGACTCGAATGCAGCTCCACGGTCAGATAAAATTTATTTGCACGTTCCATATCTGTTCACTATCTTATTGACAAACTCGAGCCCAGCCGTCTCTGCGGTACAATCCCTGACGGGGATAACCTCAGCGTACCTGGTAAAAGCATCAATGAACACGAGCAGGTATCTATTCCTGTTCCTAGACAAGGTAAGAGGACCCACGAAGTCTACGCATAACCTTTCGAAAGGGTAGTTAGCGGGTTGAATGGGCATATTAGGAGCTTTCTTAAGCCTACCATTGTTCTCGGCACACACTGGGCATGTCTTCACGTACCTACGTACATCAGACATGGCCCCCTTCCAATAGTAATGGCTTAAGACCGCGTAAAGTGTTTTCTCTACTGAGAGGTGCCCTCCTATGGGACTGTCATGGCACCTTTCCAGAATGGTATCGCGGAGAACTGGAGGTATTACGATTTGCTTCACCATCCTTCCCTTACGAGTGGGTCTACTGTCTGGACTGACCTTGACGAGATATCGGGTGGACTTGCTTATAAAATACGTGCCATCACCCTCTTCTACCTCACTATCAGTGCTCAGAGCCCTCTTGTAGATGTTTTTCCATACAGGGCAGTTCAGCATGGACTTCTCATAGTTGGGAATGGTAGTCACCCCTCCATAGACATCGACTACAGCAACCTCAGTATTATAGGTGTCGCGGGACAGCCAGTCAGCCATCGCATTCTCCTTCCCTTTTACATGGAAAAATGTTAATTCCCTGTCCTGTAGCATCAGGGCCCATTTCATGAGCCTACGATTTTTATTCTCTAGTGACTTAAGATATTGCAATGGTTTGTGATCACAGTATATTTCCACCTGCTGACCATAGATGTAGTAGTCAAACTGTTCAATTGCCATAATAATAGCCAAGCACTCCTTTTCTATTGTGCTGTAGTTTAACTCGGCACCTCTGAACTTATGGCTGTAGAAACTAATAGGCTGCGGAGTGCCGTTCTTCAACTGTGATAACATACCGCCACATCCTATGTCGCTAGCATCAGTGAATATTAGGAACTTTTCCCTGTAGTCAGGATGAATTAGGATGGGTGCAGAGCTAAGACAAGTCTTTAGCTTGTCATACGCACGCTGCGCTGCCTCGTTCCACTCATACCTGGTGCCCTTCTTAGTCAACTCATATAAAGGGGCCGCTATTTCAGAGAAACCAGCAATGAATTTCCTATAGAAACCAACAGCTCCAAGAAAGCGTCTGACACCTGATACAGTTTTAGGAGGACTCATGTTTTTAATCTTTTCGATGTTGTTCTCCTTAGGATGAATGCCATCCTTGTCCACTCTGTGTCCCAAGAAGGTCACTTCTTCCTGAAAGAGCTGGCATTTGCTCGGCCTCACTTGAAGCCCATATTTTCTAAGCCTGTCCAACACCTCAGTTAAGTCAGCCAGATGCTGCTCCAACGACTCCGAGTATATCAGAACGTCGTCAATAAAACATTGGCAATTCTTGCCCAATAGGCCGCTTAGGATACGATGCATTTCTCTCTGAAATACATTCGAAGATATCTTACAGCCCTGAGGAAGTCTCGACATCTCAAATTTTCCGAAAGGGGTTTGGAAAGCGAAGCATTTCGTTACGTTACTATCCAGCTTCAGCTGATAATACCCACTGGCTAGATCCAAGGTACTAAAATATTTAGCACCTCCCACAGCTGCCATGGCGGTGTCTATCCGGATCATGGGATAATCTTGATTCCTTAATTTATCGTTGACCTGTCTAAGGTCCAGCACGAATCTCAAGGAACCGTCAGGCTTCTTGACAAGATGTACTGGACTGTTCCAATCAGATCTGGATCTTTTTATGATACCGCTCTCTAAGAACTTGTCCAAAAGTACCTTGTACGGCTCTAACAAACTATAGGGAATAGGATACTGCCGCCTAAAAGTAACGTCATTTATGTCAACGTCAATTTTTATTGGCGGAACCTTAGCTGCTTTTAACGCTGCGACATTTTCCACGAACATATCTGATCTTTGTTGCAGTATGTCGCGGACCAGCTGCTGATGTTTGCCATTAACTTGGCCAATATCTACCAGTTGCCAGTCTTCAGTCGCCGCAGACATTACATTGCATTCCTCCCACACAGGTGGCAGAGGAATGTTTAATCTCCTTATCTCCTTTATCCCAAGAATACCGTCGTAGCCCTTATCTTCAAGTGACATTAACCAGAAACTTATGTCTCCTAGTTCGACACCCTTATCTGTATTTACCCTACAGGTTTTTACCTTTGTCAATGTCTGGACGTGGCCTGTAACTGACACAATTTTAAGATTGTTAATAGCTTCGTCCCAGTCCTCATTCAGAACATTACACCTTTCTGAATCCATTATGCTAACTTGGCTTCCTGTATCGTATAACAGGTGCCAAGTATTGCCGTTTATTGATACTCTAACAATAGGCAGAGTTCCAACAGGATCCCGGTTAGAACGAACATTAACAATCTTAGCAATTGGTCGAATACCAGTGGCTGACTTCTGCCAACTCGAGCAAGCACTGGCCGTTTTGCCCGAGTTTAGTAGTTTAAAGCTCCTTTCTCCTTGCAAAACCTGGCAATATGCCCCATCTTCCCACAGCGGAAACATGTTAATTTATGCCTACCGCCATTTTTAGAAGAACCCGGCTTACTCTCGCTAAGCAGTTTAGTCAGCCTTTCTATTTCCTCCTTAAGGTCGTTAATGCACTTCTCTGACTCGTGCTTTGTCTTGCCTACTACAGCATTGAGCGTATCTAACCTTCCCTTCAGACTGCTAACCGCCTCTATGTCTGCCGCACATGCCCGTTGCTTAAAGTGGCAGCGGTTCTCTACACCATCCTCCATGGCCATAATTCTAACTGCCTCGTCAATACAGCTGACCCCACTACGGACAACAGGTTCCTTATACTTATCAAGAACATTGTCTACGAAAATATCGAACACTAAACTGCTGTCCAGATCGAAATCAATATCTCTCCTAGTGGCCATGAATCTTTCTCTAAACACATTAGGAGTTTCTCCTACACGTTGCTTAAGACCCTCTAATTATTTTAAACATTCCCTAAATCCGCGCGTTTTTTCAGGAAATAAAATGCCTAATTTCTCTATAATGCTCTCTACACTACTGTCATTTTTTATGCCCATCTCTTCTATGCTAGCCCGAACTCTAGGCGACAAAGCCTCGAACATAAGCAGTGCTTTAACTTCCTTATTCCATTTACCTATGCTAGCTTTCAGCTCTACTTCCCTGATGAAAGCTTTTAGCCCCACTCCATTGAACGTAGAAAGTTTGATAGAATAGTTACTATCCATAATAACAGTAAGAAAGACAAAAAATACACACAATAATTAATTATATAAAAGCTAATAAAAACCTCAAGGCCAAAATTACGGGAATAAAGGCCAAGAAACTATCCTGGCAGGCTCGCCAATGACAAAAGTTACTAATTACGGGTTAACACACAAAATTGCAATATACGGGGGCCTACCGTAAGAGTAACTTGAACACAATAAAACCGTACACGCAAAAGTATAACACACAAAAAAAAAGTAAATAATAATTCACAATTAGTTAAATAAAAATAAAAAGTACTTATCTTTTATTTCTGCTTATATAGGGATCGGACCGGGGTCACTCAGGGAATGCGTAGAGAACACCAAGCACGGAAAAATATATATATACGAAGAGAGCACTATAAGCGTCTCTGCACAAGATTTTAAATCACAATGCCTCACGCATTCCCTTCAACCCCCTTTATATACAAACATGGCCACATTCGTCCAATTAGAATGCTGGAGAGATCGGTTTACTTATCTGATAAAACAACGTTCTTCGCACTAAAGAAATCGGATAAGATAAGCGTGCGAATATTTGTCAATATAATTTGACAGCTATACAAAAAAGTCGGTGGACGAGTGGGTAACACCCTCGGTTCCCGACAGTCATGAACCGGGATTGAATCCCACGTTAACATTTTGTTTAATATGTGAATAACCTTTACATATTATTCATTGTTCAATTATCATGAACTAGGTTGCTCTTGCTGAGCGGTACCTATTAATGTGATTTGAATCAGAATTCTGGAGGCTACTTAAAGTTATCTCATTATTCCCTTATATAAATTTGTAGGATGGTTGAAACACGCTCTGGTAGAGATACAAGACTCGGCACAGGAGAGAATTAAGGTTGAAGAGTCAGCCAAGCTGCAGCCTGGTGCAACAATATAGATACCAAAAGGGGAACCTCTCCCTTTAATTATACATTAGAACGATGTACTGTTCATCACCCAAGTAGTAAACTTTATTAGTGATGATAAAGAATGAGCGCCACAACATCAGTTTTAGAAAATCCAGACAAAAAGCCAACAACCTGTATACCATGGTTTCAGACTGTACCGTTCCAATTAAAAGAACGAGTAAGAATAAATAATGAGGAGATCTATTACATTAGAAAACCCGACTTTATTACTCTCTTGACCTATATATACACATCGCGCCACTCGCGGACATGCAAATATATTCACCTATCAAAAGAAACAACATGTAAACTATATAAAACAAAACAATACTATGCAAATGTCGCGAGGTATGCGACATTAAGAATAAAATTTGCATATGGAATCATTACAGCACCCGCCACCGAAGACCCATCATCACTCCTGAGATGAGACTCCTGGTGGTCCATGATAAAATTGTCCTCCAGCCATTTGGTGATGGTGATTCGGCTATTCCAGATGATATGGATAGTATAACTCTGTTTAGAAAGCGTTTTACTTTCTTCTACCTTTGATTCATCATATTCACCTATTTCTTGTACATCATCTTCCATATCTTCCAATGATATTCTGAAACATTTCTCGTAAAGGGAATTTTGATGGCTAATAAGAAACTTCCATTTTGAAGGCTCATCTTGTGAATAGCGTAAAATCTCCATTGTTAGTAGGTATAGGACTATCTTTAGAGCCATCTCCATCTTGTGATTCACTTTATCGAAATCACCTATTCCTAATTTCATATTTCTTTTTTCACCGCTTGTTTGAAACGAATAAATTCCCTTCCCGAGAGTCTCCAACAGAGTATCGTAACAAGGTAGCTCTCTCAAAGCTTCTTCGCCGATACCAGGCTTTGGTTCTTTTTTGCCAATACCAGACTCCTTAGTAGGTTCTTTTTCTCCAGCCTGGGTGTCAGGGACATCAATAATGCAATCAGAAAGTTTTTCTGTATTCTCTGAATCTTTGTCAACTTCCCCAGCTTGAGTGTTAGGAACATCCATAACGCAATCAGAAATTTCTTCTGTATTCTCTGAATCTTTGTCAATTTCCCCAGCTTGAGTGAAAGTGGCATCATCAAGATCACAGAGTCCTGCATTATCTGCATCAATATCAGCAATAACATCCTCTTTCGTAAGAGACTCTGCACTTTCAGTTTCTATAACTGACTTTTTATCAACTTGAGCTTTTTCACTTTCTTCAACCTCAACATAATTTCTTTCAACTTCAGCCTTTTCACTTTCATCTGCTTCAACGGATTTTCTCTCAACTTCGACTTTTTCATTTTCTTCAACAACAGACTTTTTTTCAACGTCAGCCTTTTCACTTTCATCTGCTTCAACGAATTTTTTCTCAACTTCGGCTTTTTCACTTTCTTCAACAACAGACTTTTTCTCAACTTCGGTGTTAGGAACATCAATAATGCAATTAGAAAGTTCTTCTGTATTCTCTGTATCTCTATCAATTTCCCCAGCTTGGGTGGTAGGAACATCAAGGCCATTAACCAAAAGTTCTTCTTCATCTACCATTTCATTCTGTTCATCGAAATCTTCCGAATCCTTTACACCGTCGCCCTTAGGCTCATCGTCAGAATCATCTTCTTCTATTCCAAGAATATCCATCATAACGCTTTGTCGCTTCACCACCGCCCTTAAGAGGCTTTCTCCATTTTCTTCAGAATCCTTTACACCGTCGCCCTTAGGCTCATCTTCAGAATCATCTTCTTTTATATTTCCACAAAGAATGCTCATCATCAAGTTCTGTTGCTCCATCATTTCCCTGAGGAGACTTTCCATGGTATATCCTGTCGGCTGCGCCATAGTTGTCGTGTTCTACGACAAGAATTAACACGAGACGATTTCACACTAAACGAAATAAGATATTTATTTTATAAAATGGAATCCTTTCACTCTTCTCTTACACTCTATATACATTCAATCACCTTTACATATTTAACTTTTTATCAGAAAACTAATATATATTTACATATATACTGTATTTTTTTCTCCAAGAATAAAATCTGCATATGGAATCATTACACAGACTATGACCCTCATCAGTACAGGGACATAACATCCTACGAGAGAAGTTATGGAATCGGTCCAATTTACCAAACAGATGTTTAAACTGGTGAATTGGTAAGACCAGATTTTCAGGCATTATGTGGATTCGCGAAAACCTGGAACTTCAATCAACAATATTACAGAATCCGCCTTTGCCGGTCCCAAGCCCGGATGAAAAAGGAGGAGGGGGAGCAGTAACAAGCTCACTAAAAAGCCTGTGTTCAGCTGGCCCGGCTGATAGTACCCTGTAAGAGCTCCTAATCCAGGGATACAGGATGAGCAGCGTTTGTACTGGCACATGGCGTCTGTTTCTCATGTCAGAGGCGGCCATTTCTTTTGGAGCTAAGTCAGTGGCCTGCCACTGAGTAGTGCTCCCAGTCTTAATGACAAAGGCAGACGCATTCTACTTCACCCAGTCATGATGCTTGTCAAAGCTTGATTCCCTAATATGATTGAGTGGAGATAAGAAAGAAGAAGAGACAAATTCAACAAATAACACGATGGAAATTCTCAATAAAGGTATGTTGGAGAGTAACTTCGCACATCAGCTGTTGCCTAGCAACGACAACTTCCTACCAGACATCACGTGACCTGGCGCCACACTGTCTATACCTGTAGTTTAAGTTTTGGTTTTCTTCCTGCTACTGCGCTTGCCTTTTGTGACTCTTTTTGTTCCTTGTCATCTTAATATAATATTATTGTTAATTAAACAATACTTTTGAGATCCAGCCTCTGATTCTCTTACAAGGTATATCCTGACCTCTCACATGAGCATTTTTAGATAGCAGAGCGCCATCTAGTAGAACAAAAATAAACTAAACATAGATTCAACTTGGTCTCTAATATTTGGCCAACCCAATTTCTTAATAAATCGACAAAAGCTAACTAAGAACGCGTTTCAGGCTGTTGGTCCTCGTCAGCGTAGTGCAGGCTGTACCTCAAAGATAAGAATTTTGGTCCAAGAGGCTTCCGGGGAAATAAAAGAAATGGATATTTAAGACCAAATTTTGCGTAAGTACGCTGTTCATATGAAAAATAATTATATATATATATATATATTTAATTTAAAAGGCATATATTGAATCAAAATATCATTTATTTTACCAATATTTCAGTTGGCTGAACGCCAACCTTTATCAAGGTGTTATAACATTTTAAAGTGTGTCAACAACAAACTCAGCGCCACATAACGTCAACAGCACTAAGTTTTTAAAAATATTTTGTTATATTTAATGGGGAGAAAAAAATTGATATATATATTTATATTACGGACAAAATAATTTTTGTAAAATATAGGAGTGAATATTTTGAAAATTAACAATAACGCCTATTTTATATTTTAAAATTATTTGTACTATGTTTAAAAATATTTTTCGTATAAAAATAAATAAAAATAACAAAATATATAAAAGAAATGTTAAACTAAAATAACTAAAATATATGTGTGTGAAAAAATAATAAAACTCCACTAGATGGCGCTCTGCCATCTGTTCATATGAACATGGTCAGGATATGCCTTTTTTTTTTAATTTTAATATAGAGTATATCTTTTTTTTTTTTTTAATAGAGCAATCCATAAATAAATCTTTAATTAAAAAAGCATATATTGGTAACATAAATGATATTTTGATCTAATATATACCTTTGTAATTTAACTAATTATATATCAGAACGTAATCAGGATATGCCTTTTTTTATTTTAATATATACACACACACACAAACCTTTATTAAGACACACAGGTCTTACAGAGGATTCTCTTTGTGGTTACTAGACGGAGAAACCCATGAAAGTGGGAAATATTTTAATATAGTATATAATAGAAACAATATATAAAACGAACTTGATCGTTTTTAACTCGAAGCTTTAAAAAACAGTTTTGAAATTCGACTTCCCTTGAGGTCATAAACAATTGCTCCAAGAATCACAAAACCCCGATAGTGGATATTGCTGCTGCTGTGATGGAGATGTATGGAGACATCTGAGACACTACTTTGGACACGACAACAACATCAAAACCCCAACACCCAGTGGTCCCCGAGTTGAAACCGGACTATACTGACTAACATAACATTCACATGATAATCTATGCCGTTATAGTTCATACAATATAGAATTCCCCTTTTCCGTCAATTTTCTATGAAATCCCATATGTGTATTTGGTCATTTTACTTAGAAAATGTGTTTAAAATATTCATACTGTTGTATATATATTAATTAATTGTTATACCACAGAGTGTGTGTAAGCTCACAGGTAAATAAGCGCTAATCGAAAAGAGAAAAAAGTTCCTTTGTTTTAATATTAGTTTCCCTTTTATATTTTGTTCTCTCTCTTGTAAATCAATAAATATAATGTTTAATTAATAATTATCTTGGAATCAGTTTCATTAAAAATTCTAAGCAAAGTCAACACATATTTTATTCACATAAAATAAAAGGATTTAAAAGCGCGAATGTTTCTTTTATACATAAAACGAACTTCTACTGTCCTTACTGCGATGAAAAAATATATTGGGAGGGCTTGGCTCATCAGTGGTGAACCCTCCCAGCGGTTTCGCCAATTTAATCCACCAGACCGCTTCTAGGAGCTCTAATACTGTATTGGATCATTCTGCTATTTATATGCAACATACATGCAACATGTTCCATCCTTCAGTGTTGCATATAAAAGCAGAATGATCCAATACAGTATTAGAGCTCTTAGAAGCGGTCTGGTGGATTAAATTGGCGAAACCGCTGGGAGGGTTCACCACTGATGAGCCAAGCCCTCCCAATATATTTTTTCATCGCAGTAAGGACAGTAGAAGTTCGTTTTATGTATAAAAGAAACATTCGCGCTTTTAAATCCTTTTATTTTATATGTATAGATGGCGCGTAATTGCTTTGTGTTAACATATTTTATTATAAGAACTAATATTTCTCTTTCTCTCTTCAATAAATTATGAATGTTTCTTTAAATATAAAACCAATTTTATACTGTCCTTACTGCAATGAAAATATTGGGAGGGCTTGGCTCATCAGTGGTGAACCCTCCCAGCGGTTTCACCAATTTAATCCACCAGACCGCTTCTTAGAGCTCTAATACTGTATTGGAAGATTCTGCTTTATATATACGAAAATGTAGGGTGGAATCTTAGTTATGTTTAATCTCAGTAAGGAAAGTAGAAAGTTTTTTTGCTGTTGTTGTTGTTTGAAAAAATAACAATTCGTACTTAAATAGTTGTATTTCTTATACATAGATGGCGCGCGTTATTGTCTTATATTTATATTGTATGATGTTGTCCGAAAGGTTTTGTGACATGTCGATATACTGAAGAATAAACCCGGTTCTTGCTGGTCGAAAGCGTCTTTTGTTGTTCCATTATGGCAATAATTTTCGAATTATTTTTTTAGCAATAAAACTTCTTATTTTATTTCTTGAAAATAAAGATACTTCGGCCAGTAAATCTTTTTATTACCTCAACGTTTCGACAAAAATCTTTTGTCCTCGTCAGGAGCTAACAAAAATTAAAACATTTGTCAAGGCGTTAAAAATTATTCTAAGGTTCCAAGGGCGTTCTCACGCGGTATTCCAAATTTTGTATAACATCTAAAGCACGAGTCAAAAATAAATATTTAACTCACAAAAGACTATGATCTTTGAAATAAATTATAATATATATATATAATGAGAAATTATAAACAAAATTTATTTGATGTTTATATAAAAAAAGGCGTACCTGGATCTGTAAAGCAAAAAAAAAAAAAAAAATTTTTTTTCTCAAAATATTTCGAGAGATTGCTCCCTCTTTATCAATTCTTTTTTATGCTACTTTTTTAAAAGTTGGCTCTAAACTATTTTTCCGGACCTTGTATATCATCTATTAATATGTAAACGTGATGAAAATGGGAATAAAATGTAAAAAAGAAAAACAAAGGAGAAATTAAGAAAAAAAGGCATTTCCTGATCGCGCAACTGAAAGTTGCTGATAGCTTACGCCATCTATCGGAATAAATATTAACTAATCGTTGGGGGGGGGGGGGGAGGCAACAACCCGAAACGCGTACGTGGTTAGCTTTTCTTGATTAATCAAGAAACGGTATTTGGCCAATTCTGGAATAATTTTAAAAATCAACGAATAGTTGATATTTATTCCGTTAGATGGCGCAAGCAATCAGCAATTTTCAGTTGCACAATCAGGAAATGCCCCTTTTTCTCAATTTATCCACCTTATCCAAGTACAAATTCATTTTCGTACTATTTTTGAAAAGGAGATATTGTTAGATATTTTATCAAGAGTGCGGAATAGCATACAATAAAACATAGGCTTAGCACAACGACAAACTTGTAAACATAAAACAATAAAATGATTGAAATACAGCTAAACAAACAAGCGAATGGCTGAACACACATTGAATTAAACCTAAGGCAATAAAGCCCCATCTAGATATAAGAAATGAAACTATTAAGCATGATTTTCTTTTTTCAAATAAAAGCAAAAAAAGTCGGTGGACGAGTAGGTAACACCCTCGATTCCTGAAAGTCATGAACTGGGATTGAATCCTGCGTTAAAATTTTGTTTAATAACCTTCACATATTATTCACTGTTTCAATTATCATGAACTAGGTTGCTCTTGATGAGCGGTAGCTATTAACGTGATTTTGAACCGATCAAATAAAAGCAAATTCCCTACTGTCTTTACTGCAATGAAAAAAAAACAGTTCACATATCACATACAGGCCTTTCCAATATTTTTTCATCGTTGTAAAAACAATAATTCGTGTTTGGAATTATGATGCATTAGCGCGCCATCTGTTATGAAAATCCGAAACTATTATAGACGCGTATGATTCTTTTGAAAATTAAACCATTTCTACTGCCCTTACTGCAATGTAAAAATTAACCACTGATGAGCCAGGCTCTCCCTGGACAGTAGAAATTGTTTAATTTTCAAAAGAATCATACACGTCTATGCCAGTTTAGAATTATACTAATGGTAAAAACTTGAGAAAGTGGAAAGTCTTTGTTTTTGTGAAGGAGACAGAGTTTTTTCACATTTGGTTATCTCGTGTCTTCAATAAAGGTCACTGTAATATCTTTCAGAGTTATTATCTGAATCCCGATATACATGGTAAAAGGTACAACGTCCCTAAGCTTTGTCCATGAGTGTATATTGGTTATCTCGTGTGTCTTCAATAAAGGTCACTGTAATATCTTTCAGAGTTATTATCTGAATCCCGATATACATGGTAAAAGGTACAACGTCCCTAAGCTTTGTCCATGAGTGTATATTGGTTATCTCGTGTGTCTTCAATAAAGGTCACTGTAATATCTTTCAGAGTTATTGCCTGAATCCCGATATACATGGTAAAAGGTACAACTTCATTAAGCTTCGTCCATGAGCGTATATTGGTTATCTCGTGTGTCTTCAATAAAGGTCACTGTAATATCTTTCAGAGTTGTTGTCTGAATCCTGATATTCTTGAATACAATAAATTCTGTCAAAAACCAACACTTATTACTTATTCTAGCCTTGGTGGGAGTGGACTGGAATCAACAGCTAAGCGAAGATTTACATCTGACAAAATTCAAGGAATAAGAACTTTTAAAGACATACCAAACAACTCGCAAAGTCCATTGTATAATTTTTTCAACTTCTAGATGTATCTTTTACCGGGAAGATAATGATCTATAAAAATAAAGGTCAATTCTCCCGTCAAAATAGATGTCCAAATTAGACGCCATCTATTGACCGTCTCCGCGGTCCATATTAGCGGACTGGGATTGGTGACAAAGTCACAACACCAGCTCCAATTATTTTATCCTTGTAGTAAGGACAGTAGAAAAGTATTTTATTTAATAAGAATCATACGCATCAAAAATATTTCAAATTTCTGATAACTTTCTAACAATGATTGCTATTTCTCTCTCTCTTTCTTGGGACTCTGAGACGAGTTTATTAAAAATGAAATGTCTCATAATAAATAAGCTTTTATGAAAAATAGACACTTCGGCCAGTTAGAGTTTATAAAAAAAATTATAAAAAACTCTAACTGGCCGAAGTGTCTATTTTTCATAGGAATATGAATACGGGCCAGGCAACCTCTATCATCAGGATAAAAAAGCTTCTGTTCATGTTGTTATTTTACTTATATTCCTTCTCTATATAAAATAAAAGGATTTAAAAGCGCGAATGTTTCTTTTATACATAAAACAAACTTCTACTGTCCTTAGCGCCTTTTTCATCGCAGTAAGGACAGTAGAAGTTCGTTTTATGTATAAAAGAAACATTCGAGCTTTTAAATCCTTTTTGTAGAATAGTGTGAAATATATAAGTGATGTGAATATAAGAAGAGGAATTAAGAACAATAGACTGACTGTGTTTTGTAAATATATAATTAATCTTTACTAAATTTAAATGTGTGTGATAAATAAATAATTATAATTAAATAATAAATATATAAGTTGTAGTTTATAAAAGATAAACAACACAACATATTTGGCGACGAGGATAAAAAAAATAATAATAATAATTAAATAAGCGTAACAGAAGATGGCAAATAATTTGACGTCTCCATTACCGTTGAACCTTAATGCTACAGATTTGTATTCCGAGTACAAACATTGGATGAATTCATATTTAATTTATGAATTAGCAAGCGGTGTTTCAACAAAGAAAGATGACGTTAAAAGGGCAACACTTTTGCATTGCCTTGGACCACAAGTCCAAAGAATTTTCTTTAATTTGCCAGAAGAAAAAGATACGTATGAAAAAGCAAAAGAAGCTTTAACTAAATATTTCACACCACAAAAAAATATTGTATCAGAACGATTTAAATTTAGGCAAAGAAAACAAAATACAGATGAAAATATTGATTCATATGTCATTGCCCTAAGAGAATTAGTCAAATCCTGTGAATTTGGAAATTTAGAAGAAGACATGATCAGAGATCAGATAATAGAAAAATGCTATAATAGGCAATTAAAAGAAAAGTTGTTGCAACAAGATAATTTGAATCTTCAAAGAACAATTGAGATATCAAGAATGTTTGAAACAGCCAAAGAAGAATTTAGAGTATTGACAAATGAAGATATGACCTCAATAAATAGAGTAAACTATAAAAATAATTTCCAAGCAGCTAATGAATCAACTGTTAAAGGACCAAAAGCTCATAATGTGTACCATCAAAAAGGAAGCACCTCCAAGGTAAGTGTACCTAATTTGGAAGAATGCTATAGATGTGGCTTAACTACACATCCTCCATATAAATGTGGAGCTAGAAATATGAAATGCACATTTTGTAACAAGATGGGTCATCTTAATAGAGTTTGTAGAAATAAAAATAAATATAAAAATATTGAAGGAAAGAAAAGAAATATTCAAAATATTTCAGAAAATAATGAAGACTCAGATGAATACACTTTCTTTTTAGGCTCTGATAACAAAGAAAGTATCTATATAGATGGAAAGGAAATAACAATGACTATTGATACAGGTAGTGATACAACATTCATAGGACTTGAAAATTTGAAAAATATTTTTCCTAAATCTCAAATGCCAACTTTAAATGGTACAGAAAGGAAATTTTATGCCTATGGACAAACTTCACCTCTTCCATGTTGTGGATATTTTTTTGCAGATGTTTCATGGGGTGAAAGGTCTATAAAGGAACAGATTTTTGTGATTGAAGGTAAAGCAGAACCTCTTTTAGGAAAGAAAGCAAGTTTCGAATTAGAAATTATAAAGCGTGGAACAAAAATAAGGAATATTCAACAGGAAGTTATTCCGAAGGATATATATAATTTGATACAAGAAAACATGAACCTTTTTCAAGGTCAAGGAAATGTGAAGGGTTATAGTCAAAAAATAACTCTAAAAGAAAATGTTACTCCTGTAGCTCAGAGATGCAGACATTTTCCATATAAAATGGTAGAAGCCATCAATCAAGAGCTAGACAAAATGATAGAAGATGGCATTATTGAGGAAGTCCATGAAGCTTCTGAATGGATCTCAAACATTGTGGCAGTTCCAAAAAAGGGTACTGAAGAAATCAGACTATGTGTTGATCTGAGAGAAGTGAATAAAGCCATAGTTAGAGAGAGATATCCTATACCAACAGTTGACAATATTTTGCAAGCATTGCAGGGAGCAAAAGTTTTTGCTAAACTTGATCCGAAGAAAGGCTTTTGGCAAATTGAACTTGATGAAAAGTCCAGGCCATTGACCACCTTTATTACACCCAGAGGATGCTACAGATTTTGCAAAATTCCTTTTGGACTTTGCAGCGCACCTGAAGCTTTTCAAAAAGCTATGAACTCAATATTGTCTCATTTAGAAGGAGTGTTATGCTACATAGATGATGTGATTGTATATGCGCAATCTATAGAACAATTGGATCGAAGACTGAAAAAAGTATTTGAAAGATTTCAACAAGTTGGACTCAAACTAAACAAAAGTAAATGTAAATTTGCTCTAAATGAATTGGAAATATTAGGCCATATTGTTAGTAAAGATGGAATTAGACCTGATCCAAAGAAAATAGAAAGTGTTCTAAGTTTTTCAAAACCTGAAAATGTAGATTCTCTAAAATCATTTTTAGGTACATGCGGATTTTTAAGAAAATTCATTCCAGACTTTTCAAAGTTAGCCGAACCACTTAATAATTTGACAAGAAAGGACATAAAATGGAAGTGGAGCAAGAAAGAAGAGGACTCATTCAGAAAATTGAAAGAAGCTCTTACAAAAAATCCATGTTTAGCCTATTTTGACATGAATGCACCTACCGAAGTAATTGCTGATGCTAGTCCTGTAGGTTTAGGAGCTGTTTTACTACAAAGACAAAATGATGGAAGCAAAAAGCCAGTGGCCTATGCAAGTAGATCATTGACTAATGTTGAGAGAAGATACTCACAAATAGAGAAAGAAGCTCTTGGGTGTGTGTGGGCTGTTGAGCATTTCAATGACTATTTATGGGGAAATAAATTTGTACTTAAGACAGATCATAAACCATTGATTTATATGCTTAATCCCAAGAAGGCAACAGTCTTGCCACCAAGAATTGAAAGACTTAGTTGGAGACTTCAACCTTATGATTATGAAATAGAGTATCTTAAGGGCAAACAAAATATTGCAGATATATTTTCAAGAAAACCTTTAACAAATATTTCATGTGAAAATACTGTTGATGATTATGTGGAAAAAGTACTTTCCATATTTTCAGAAGAAATGAAGGCAATTTCCCTCAATGATATCAAAAAGCAAAGTGAAGCAGATCCATTTTTCAAATTTCTAACTAAAATAATTCAAACTGGAAATTGGCCATATCAAATTGATGATGATGAACTTAAAAGTTTGCACAAATTTAAGGAAGAACTTTCAGTTTATGATAATCTCATTTTAAAAGGAAAGAGAATTGTTATACCAACAGATCTTAGAAGAAATATTTTAGACTTAGCTCATGAAACTCATCAAGGGATTGCTAGAACTAAACAAATTTTAAGAGAAAAATACTATTGGCCCAATATGGACAAAGATATAGAAAGACGTATAAAGAATTGTTACATTTGTGAAGTCAATCAACCTTTAAGGCATGACCAACCTTTAACAACCATACCAATACCTCCTAGACCATGGTATAAAGTAGGAGTAGACTTAGTTGGACCTATTGATTCAAAATATATTTTGACACTTATTGATTATTATTCATCGTTCCGGAAGCGATTATAATAAATGATATTTCTTCGAAAACTATAATTTCAAAATTAAAAGAAATTTTTGCAAGATATGGATTTCCCATTGAAATAGTTTCAGATAATGGTCTTCAATTTGTAAGCAAAGATACTGAGCAATTTTTTATGAAATCAGGTATAAAACATATAAGAGTGTCACCATATTATCCTAAAAGCAATGGAAAAATTGAACGTTTCCACAGATATTTAAAAAAGCAACTTATTTCAGTAAAATTGCAAGGAAAGGATCGGAAAGAAGAACTTCAATGTGTTCTAATGGCATACAGGTCGACTCCACACCCTTCTACTGGGAAAACACCAGCATTATTGCTTTTTTCCAGGGAAATTAGAAATAAGCTCAATGATATAAATGACAATGATTCTCTTATGGATAAAGAAGTGATGGAGCATAATCAAGCCTATAAAGAAAGAATGAAGAAGTATGCTGATAGCAAGAATAAGGCCTTGCCTCATGACTTCAAGAAAGGTACTATTGTTTATGTCGCAAACACTGAAATGAAAAGCAAGTTGACACCAAATTATGACAACCAAAGATTTATCATTCTAGAGACTATATCTCCAAATTCATTCAAGTTAGTCAATACTGAGACAGGTAGATTTATCATTAGGAATGCAAAGCATTTAAGACATGCCAATGTCTTACAAGATTTTAACAAAGGAATTGATTTGAATACCACTTTGATTAAGACTCCAGAAATTAGAATGGAACTTCCTAGTACTTCAAGGTATCTACCAGAACAAGAAGCAACCTTAGAAGATATTGTACCAGAAGAGCAGATTGCTATATCTGATATGGACTGTTTATACCCAAATGAATCACCTAATGAGAATGAAAACAAGACTGTCATCACTAGAAGTGGAAGACAAATACATGTTCCTTCTAGATTTAAGGACATGATTAGATACTAACTAAACAAGGGAGGAATATGTAGAATAGTGTGAAATATATAAGTGATGTGAATATAAGAAGAGGAATTAAGAACAATAGACTGACTGTGTTTTGTAAATATATAATTAATCTTTACTAAATTTAAATGTGTGTGATAAATAAATAATTATAATTAAATAATAAATATATAAGTTGTAGTTTATAAAAGATAAACAACACAACACTTTTATTTTATATGTATAGATGGCGCGTTATTGCTTTGTGTTAATTCCTTCTCTATGTTTATTACTTCATTTCATTATTATTTTTTTAATGCTTACTTTTTTAAGAGTTTAGCTTTTCTTTAGCCTGCAGAGTTCAGCCCTAGTAAGCAATTTACCTCTCTTTTTTATTTAATCTTTCAATTACATTTAATATTGAAATTTTATTATTATACCAAAGAGGAAATTTAGGATATTTCTTGATTAAAATGGATATATAAATGTAAGAAATTGTGAATAGAAATTTGTTTGAAGTTTTCATTTGAAAATATTTGATCAAAATAGAGTTTAAATAAATAAATAGCCAACTTGCTACACAAATTTTTCAGACAATTTTAACTTTTGTCGTTAAAAAAAAAAAAGACAAGCTTCAATTGAAATTTTATATAATATTTTATTAACGCAAAACACTTTTCTTTATATCATTGGAAAGTATTTATTTTTCTTCAAATTTTTATTTCTTTTTTTTTTTATGTATCTCAATATGTATATGTGTAAATAATTTATTTGGAAATTTTTGTTAGCTTAAAATTTTATCTTATCAAAATTTTTAAAGTGTATATATTTATATATTTGTGAAGAATCATGTAAAAATCTAAATTACAGATAATAAAAGTTATCATTTACTACAAGGACGTTATAAATTTCCACAAGAGCTTGAATTTTATTTCTGAATTTAATGAAATTATAATGAAAATAAAAATATCTGAATACTCAAAAAAATATTCCTAGGAAAAAGGTCTCCCCCCACCTATATATATATATATATTTTAAACCTTTTAAATTATTAGATCAATAAAATTCGTTTCATAAAATAATAAAGTATTGTAAACAATTTACTTTTGATCCTGTTTCGTTTGAAATTTAAATATCCCATTATTGACGTTTGATAAATTATAAAAAGGCAGTTTTTAATATTCAATTGAATAATACTAATTATAAATTTGTGTTTAAAAATCTTCTCTATTTAAAAACTTCTTTTTCTCGGAGTTTTAGAATTTTTCTAGAACCATGTAGACATGTAAAAAAATGTAGTTTTAAATGTACCTTTTTAATATTAAATTTTAACAACAAGACTTTTATTACTTTAAAAGGAGAGGTATAATTTTAAATTAATTTTATTAAAATATTTATATAATAAAAAGTATATATATTGATTATTGTAAGAGATGACCACAGAACCAGTAGAGGTAAATCAAAATTCCCTTTTATTTTTATTATATACATTATAACATCTTCAATTCAACAATTTTTTCAAATCCCAATCAGGCCTATTTAACCAGCTATAATTCAAAAACCCAATTTTAATTCAACCGAAAATTATTATTCTTTTGGATGTTGAATTAAAGAAGTTTAATTGTATATTTTAAAGAAAAAATAGCACGTCCTCATAATACAATTAAATATTGATGACTTTCCACTAATCATCTATCAGAAAAAATATATACAAAATGAATTTTAACATTTCTACCTTGTCAATTTCCCAATGGCCCCTAATTCTTGCAAAAGTACAACCACACCAGCGAGTGCAAGTAACCAAACAGGGCTCTGGCACATTTGTAAGTGCAAAGTCAAACTGATTTTCACAATGTGTAGTTATGTGGTGCACTTACAGTAAATGCAGTTGCCAACTTCTACCCACCATGATTATCATGGCCTGTACCACATGTAGTAGGGATAAGCAAAAAAAAATGTAGTTCATACTGTATGATGGAATCCCACCATGGAAAATTATGATTATTTCTTTCTTTTTAATTCATAAAGAGGACACTCTCTCTCTCTTATACTGTCAAATATTGTCGCAATATAAAATATAGTTGCCGGGAGAGGTGAGTAGAAAAGAACTCTATTCATCCGGACCAATGAATGGTCTCCTTCTAAATTAAGATTCCAAGAATTTATATAGCAAGCAATCGCAATACAAACCAATCTATATGCAAATAAACCTAAACAAATAATGAAACTTAAAATTATGCAAATATAAATAAACTACGCTACAATATGTATAATCCATGCCAAAATATACTTTAAAAGAGATGAATGTAAAAAAGAAATGGATCAGGGTGTTAAAAAAATGCTTTCTGATCATGCATAGATGTCAATGGGGCATCACCTAGTTACAGAGCCAATATGTATTTTTGGAAGAGTATATTCTTACTGGAGAGTTACTAAATGGTCACAAATTTTTCATGATGAAAACTGCCCATTGTAGACACAAGGTAATAAGACCAAATCCAAATAAATAAATAGTGTGTGACGTTTCGGTAACAACGTTGTTACCATATCTTCAGACAAAAGTACTGAATGAGAAATTTTACCACATTTTGTCTGAAGATGGTAACAATGCTGTTACCGAAACGTCACACACTATTTATTTGGATTTGGTCTTATTACCTTGTGTTTATAATCTATAATCCAAATTGTGCCTTATCAGCCCTTTGTAGATAAGTGTCCACTCATAGAGATATATTCTACTGTATATACACAAACAATAATTTTAAATCTAAATATAGATGGAAATTTTGCAGAAAGGTTTCATTTTTATCTCTAGAAATAAAAGTTTCCTCTAGAAAATTGTCAGTTACTTCGCCTGAATCCCTTGTGGATCTTATGAGATCAAAGTCTTTCCTGGACTGACGAAGGCCATTAGCTTGAAATCATGGTCTCTTGTTGGGCCTTTAGAATTTACCAAAACTGTTTTACCAAAAAGGAGGAGGGGGAGCAGTAACAAGCTCACTAAAAAACCTGGGCTCAGCTGGCCATGCTGATAGTACCCTGTAAGGGCTCCTAATCCAGGGATACAGGATGAGCAGTGTTTGTACTCCATGTTATGAGCGGCTGCACATGGTGTCTGTTCCTCATGTCAGAGGCAGCCATTTCTTTTGGAGCTAAGTCGGCCTGCCACTGAGTAGTGCTCTCAGTCTTAATGACAAAAGCATTCTACTTCACCCAGTCATGATGGTTGTCAAACAGACACCATCAAGGGTCACAACTTGATACCCTAATATGATTGAGTTGAGATAAGAAAGAAGAAGAAGACCAAAACTGTTGTGGCTTTGTCATATTCAAAACCAAGTTTTCTAGTTTAAGGAGATGGTCAATACACTCATGGACAGAACTTAAGGAAGTGAAGAGTCTTCGATATCGCCGATTGTCTTTTTTTTTTTTAAGGAGACAGAGGCAATTTTGTTCACATTTAGGTATTTTTGTGTATCCAATTCCTTTCAAGAGTTATTGTCCCGATATACATACTAAAAGGTATAACTTCCTTAAGTTTTGTCCAGGAGTGTAAAATATAAATTATTAGATGGGGCTTAGTTTTAACATCTATTTTTTTAATAAGAGAGGTGACATTTTATAGTTTAAAAATATATAAAGATACTTTCAAAATCCCATTATATATGTAAATTAAAGGAAAAATTGCAATGTGATTCTCTAAGAAACACCTCTCTTCTTTCTTATCTCCACTCAATCATATCAGGGTGTCAAGCTTGTAAAGCTTGAGACTTGACAACCATCATGATTGGGTGAAGTAGAATGTGTCTGCCTTTGTCATTAAGACTAGGAGCACTACTCAGTGGCAGGCCGACTTAGCTCCAAAAGAAATGGCCGCCTCTGACATGAGGAACAGACGCCATGTGCAGCCGCTCCTAACATGGAGTACAAACGCTGCTCATCCTGTATCCCTGGATTAGGAGACCTTACAGGGTACTATCAGCCGGGCCAGCTGAGTCCAGGTTTTTTAGTGAGCTTGTTACTGCTCCCCCTCCTTTTTTTTCATCTGGGCTTGGGACCAGCAAAGGCGGAGTTAAAAAAACACCTAAAATAAGAAACCCATTGCAATTTGTCCTTGTATTTTTTTTACTTCTATTATTAAAAAATGATAATTTATTACATGTATAGTATACATAATTATTATATATATTTGTTTGAAATATGTATAATCAATATGTGTGGTGGTAGATGGCAGACCTGAAGATTGCGGTCGTCTGCTCCAGTAACCAGAACAGGAGTATGGAAGCTCACGCCTTCCTCAGGTATTTATAGAAGTGTGTTTTTTCAATTTATTTATTTAACTCTCTTTTTCTCCTCTGCCTGGAAGTTCTGATAAATCTGCCATTTTTAACATCTATTTTGATAGCTGGAACTTTTATCTTACCACAGTATAACCTCATTACAACTGCCTCTTTTTTAAATAATAGAAACTTGTTTATGATAAAGCACAATTTGGATTATCTATATATATAAAAATGAATGTTTGTATGTTTGTTTGTTGGTTTGTATGTCCGGTATACAAATTCGCAGTAGTTCACTAATTCAAACCAAAATTTCCATACATAGGTAAAAAAATACGGGGAAGACGATAGGCTATTTTAAAAAATATATAAATCAATTATTAAAACTATATATTTTTATTCAGAAAATGATGATGACGATATTGCTGTATCATGTTTGATTATCAGATACAAAATTATATCGGGAAAAATTCCAAAAAGCAGAGACCACGGGTGAAACCAGTGCATTATTTTGTACGCAGGAACAAAATTCTAACAGAAAAACATTCATTCGAGCAGAAAACAAAAGCTAGATCATCTTTCTATAAAAATATCGCTTCTCAGACACAAAGTTTGGAGCGGGACGTTTCACAAGAGTGACATCCACGGCGCCAATTTATAATTGTAACGAATAGTATTTGAATAAAAACATTTAATCGGGTAAAACCCGGGCGTTGCCCGGGTCATTCGGCTAGTAGATTATAATACAAGAAAATAAGACATAATCCAAATAATTTATTAGTGTGTGACGTTTCGGCAACAGCATTGTCACCATCATCAGACACCTATCATCTGTCTGATGATGGTGACAATGTTGTTGCCGAAACGTCACACACTAATAATTATTTGGATTATGTCGTTATTTTCTTGTATTAGAAACTTGTTTAGAAATAATTTGGTTAATAGATTAGAAACACAAGGTAATAAGACCAAATTCATATCAATAAATAGTGTGTGACCATTAGTAGCCCATAATGTATTTTGTTACCATCATCAAAAGTACTGAATGAAAAAAAATATATCACTAACTATTTAAGTACATGCTGTGATATTTTTTCTCATCAATCAGTACTTTTGTCTGATAATGGTAACATCATTGTTACCAAAACCTTATACGGTATTTATTTGGATTTGGTCTTATTACCTTGTGTTTATAACAGAAACTTGTTTATAACATTCATAATATCTCTAAAGTCCCATAATTTTAGTCTAAATTTCAATAACTTCTTAGCTCCATTGAAGTCTTATCAAAAATGATAAAGCACAATTTTGATTATAGATTATAGCTACAAGAAAATAAGAACTGATCCATAATTATCCATTATCCTATAATCCATTTGGATTAGGTCTTATTTTCTTGTATCTTTTAAGTTGAAATTGATAAGGCACAATTTGGATTATAGATTATAAACACAAGGTAATAAGACCAAATCCAAAAATAGAAGAGAGTTTCAGATCCTGAACTCTTTAAAATAGAATCTTCAAGTGATGGCATCAATATTGGTATTTACTTGGAGCACTATGGTCTTATTACCTTGTGTTTAAGTTGAAATTGTTTTAACTGTGGTTATAATAATAATATAAAATGTTGCTCCCAGCTGATGTTGTCACAATGAGATTTGACTGTACATGCTCTTGCAATCACTGACTAACAAAAATACTACACCATTAATGTCAGGAAAAAATGTTACAGAGAGGTTACATACAGGAGTAGAACAACCTCCATGAAAGGACACTCTTGTTAGAGAACACCTCTCTATAAAGGACAGTTTTAATCACCAATACAGTAGAAGAACCTCCATGAAAGGACACTCTTTGGTAGAGAACACCTCTCTATAAAAGGCAGTTTTCACCTCAATGAAAGAACACTCTTGTTAGAGAACACCTCTCTACAAAGGACAGTTTTCATCACCAATACAGTAGAAGAACCTCCATGAAAGGACACTCTTGTTAGAGAACACCTCTCTATAAAAGGCAGTTTTCACCTCAATGAAAGAACACTCTTGTTAGAGAACACCTCTCTACAAAGGACAGTTTTCATCACCAATACAGTAGAACAACCTCCATGAAAGGACACTCTTGTTAGAGAACACCTCTCTACAAAGGACAGTTTTCATCACCAATACAGTAGAACAACCTCCATGAAAGGACACTCTTTGGTAGACAACACCTCTCTACAAAGGACAGTTTTCATCAACAATACAGTAGAACAACCTCCATGAAAGGACACTCTTTAGTAGACAACACCTCTCTATAAAGGACAGTTTTCATCACCAATACAGTAGAACAACCTCTATGAAAGGACACTCTTTGGTAGAGAACACCTCTCTATAAAGGACAGTTTTCATCACCAGAAATACAATTTTTATTATTTATCAACTCTCAAGTAAGAGGTCACTTTTCTCTAAAGAACACTTTGGCTCTGCAACTAGTTGCCGTATTGTAGAGAGAGACCTTCTACTATCTCTCTTCAAAATATGCAACTTAGTTTGTTATTGAGTTAATTTGTATATAGACTTTAAAATTGCCTTCAGCTACCTGCCTGAATGTGAGATTTCTCAATAATTAACTTTGTGGTTTTGTTGTAACAATTATTTTATTTATAATACAATATAATGTGGCTTATGATTGTAGAACGACTTTGACAAATTTTACCGCAAATGTTTCTTTTGAACAAAAAAACATAATTTTATTTTAAGGAGAAATAGTCGTTATTTCTCCTTAAAATAAAATTACGTTTTGTTGTTCAAAAGAAACATTTGCGGTGAAATTTGTCAAAGTCGTTCAACAATTATTTTAATTTATTAAGAAAAAGGCATCTCTTGATCAGTTAACTAAAAGTTGCTAAAAAGTCCAAATAAATATCAACTAATTGTATATGGTTGCATGATCAGATGTCTTAATTTATCCACCTGATTGCAGTAAACCTTCACTTTTGTACTGTTTTGGCATTCTCACACCCTTCCTGCATAAATACCTGTTTCATCTTCTTCTTCTTCTTTCTTATCTCTACTCAATCATATTACGGTAGGGCAACCATCATTAATGGGTGAAGTAGAATGCGTCTGCCTTTGTCATTAAGACTGGGAGCACTACTCAGTGGCAGGCCGACTTAGCTCCAAAAGAAATGGCCGCCTCTGCCATGAGGAACAGACGCCATGTGCAGCCGCTCCTAACATGGAGTACAAACGCTGCTCATCCTGTATCCCTGAATTAGGAGCCCTTACAGGGTACTATCAGCCGGGCCGGCTGAACCCAGGTTTTTTAGTGAGCTTGTTACTGCTCCCCCTCCTCCTTTTTCATCCGGGCTTGGGACCAGCAAAGGCGGAGTTACATGTTTCATGATTTTTCAGGATGCCCCAAAAATCAACTTTTTTGGTCATTAAGGTACAGCTTGCATCATGTCAATGAGGGCCAACAGCCCAAATTTCGTATATAGTTATCTTTTCTTGATTAATCAAGAAAATATTTGACCAATTCTGGTATAATTAAAAATGAACAATTGGTTGATATTGCGGCATTTACTGTTATATATGTAAATTAAATTTTATTGCCATCTATCGTTAAAATTTTACACAAATAAATTTACTGGCAATGCGTTTCTTTTAAATATCATCAAATATTATCTCTACAGACCTTACTGCAATGATATGATTTATTGAAAGAGAGGGCTTGGCTCATCATTAATATATATTTGTGGTGAGGTAAGTCGATCCTGTAGGATGACTGTAATGTGTTGGTCAAATGCAGTCGTTGTGGCCTCAATGTTAGAGTGGGTTCAGGCGTGAATGTGTTGCACCAAAGAACGAGACATGGTAGATGTCACCACGGAGATGGCGAGAGAGTGAGTCTAGCCGACACCAGTTTAGGGGAGAACTGTCTAGAGACGTCTGCAAGTCTCGTCCCCAAGCCGACCAACTTTTTCATAAAAAACAAGGGGGCTGTGTGGGGGCCGGCTGGAATGTCGCACCCCGCCGCCGGCGAGACAAAAATGCAGACGACCATAAATTGCCAGGTCGGCACTGCGGGGAAGTTAGAGAGGCCCTTCTGGCATCGGCTGTCACTCACTCGAAATTTTATTTGTCACACTTTGGCAATTACATTATACATTTATACAATACATGGAGACATAGATGTATTGGAATATATTACAACAGTTTATGCCCCGGTTGACGAAAATTAGGTTATGGTGATTATAGATGAAATCATAAGATAATTAAAATTGGGGAAAATAATTTGTATACAAATTGGTTTAATACATTATGGGGGTGTACAATTATAACATTGTGTATGTTATCCTTAATAATAATGATTAATAATGAAAATAGAAATGTTAACAAATAATAATGTTAAGCCCAACGTATAAAAATATATGAAAAAGGATTTTAAAAATGTAAATATATAAATGTAAATTTGGGTGAATATATACAGCGTTGAATGTTGGCATTAATATTTAAAAGTGCATTGAATTATAGGGTCTAGATAGGTGGACATAGAATAGATTCTGGTACTGCGATGCAATGCGACGTTATGGGATCGTAGGCATTGGTCCATCTACAGTATGCTGAAGGTATTCGACATGGGCTGTCCTATCAGACGGATTTGGGAATAGGTGGTGGAAACTTGGGTCGATAAAAAGAGTGATTGAAAGTGTGGCAGAGAGAGAGTCGTTCTGTCGCATAAAAAAAAAAAAAAAAATTAAAATAACGATTTGGCCGCGGTAAGGCAGTGAAAGTGAGGTGATTGAATAATAATAAAAAATTGCCCGAATGTGAGAAAAAAAAATTAATAAAGGGCGTTGATGCTCGAACCGGGCCGTGAATGAAAAACAACAACAAAAAAAAAACTCATCTAACTAGCTGCTCAAGTTCGACTGTTGGGAAGGTTACAGCGAAGAAGCGTTTGTAGTTAAGATGGAATAAATGTGAGAAATCAATGTTTCAGCGGATAGTAACGACCTCTCTGAGAATGTATGGGCTGTGATGCCCTGAGAATTTTGTGGGTAATGCTCTCGGTTCATTTTCTAAAATTTTAACTTAAAAATCTAAAGATAGGATTTAAATATTGAAGTTGAGAAAACAAAATTAAAAATTAAAAATTGTGTGTGATTAATGTTTGTACAATAGTATAAAAATAAAAAGACAAAAGTTAAAAATAACAAAAGACTTGAGATATAATTAAAATAAGTAAATAATAAATATGCGAAATATTAAAAAGTAGTATAGATGATATAGGTGTGTTGTTTATAAAGTTATTATTTTAACGAAACATAGGTCAATTAGGGTGTTAAAAATCTTTAAAAGTGTCTGGTGTTAAATGTAGGAACGGTTCACTAGATCTGGGGGGAATGTGGCGGTTAGTTGAATTGTCGAAAAGGTCTGGAGGGAAGTGGTTGTATGGAGATAGATTGGTAGGTTTTCTATTATTTTTATTTGGAAGGGAATATTTTTGGGGTGGTGCGATATAAAGGACCTCTTCAGTGTAATATTTTAATTTGTTCACATGTACTGTGTCGTTGTCTCTGTTTAAGGGCTGATTGGCTCTATTTATACGAACAACGTTGGGAGAAATTATTTCTAATATAGTATATGGACCTGTAAAGTAGGGAAGTAATTTACCGCTGTTCGGGTGATGGTAGGCCTTGACTAAAACTATATCTCCGACTTCAAATTGGGGCGTTCTATGTTTGCTGTCGTATTTTATTTTTTCCTTGGCGTGCCTATCGAGTGTGCGTTTAATGGCTATTTTCCTAGCTTCTTCGACAGGAGGATAGGGATCGATGTGGGAACTTAACTCTGTTGGAATTATATTATACATAAGAAACGAAGGGGGGAACCCAGTGATTGTGTGGGGTGTTTGGTTATATTTATCTGTTACGGTTTTTATTAATTTGATCCAGGATACTTTGGGGTTTTCTAGATGGAGGATTCTAAGCTTGCCTGTGAGTGTCGCATTTAGACGTTCACAGAGGCCGTTGGCCTGCGGGTTGTTACTAGTTGTGAGAAGGGGTTGTATACCATGTCTTAGTAAAAATCTCCTAAACTTGGGTGAGGTAAACGCAGGTGCTCTATCCGAAAGGAGGCATTTGGGTGTATTGCTCTGCATTACCTTTTTTAAACACTGTAAGTATGTAAGTGTGCTGGTTGACTTAGAGGGGAAGGTCCATGCGTAACGGCTTAGATGGTCGACAATCACATGGAGATAAGTTTTCGAACTGCCATATTTTGAAAATCCGGCTATGGTGTCTATAGATAATGTGTCGAAGGGATGTGAAACGGGAGGAAGTTGTCCTAGTGTACCGTAATTGGGACCTTTGGGTCTTTTAATTAATTGGCATGTGGGACAAGACCTAACATATTTGACAATCGAGTGTGTCATTCCACGCCAAGTGTATTGGGTGGAAATGATTCTCGTCATCTGTGAAACACCAGGGTGATTATATTCTACATGTACCTTATTTATTAGTGTGTGTTGGAGCGAGGGTGGAACGATGACTTTCGTCACGCCTTTTCGAGTTAGAGTGTGAAGGCCTTCTGGATTTATGGTAGCGTTTGGATAGGGAATCTCAAGGGGTTGTTTTTCCTTTATTTGTGCAGTGCTGAGGAATCCACAGAAAGGATTGCGCGATAGAAGGTCCGCCTCATGCTGTTTCGATCCTTTTATGTAACGGATCTCGTACTCGTATGTGGACATCTTTAGACTCCACCAAAATAGTCGTCCAGTTGGATTTTTTATGGTCTTAAGCCACTGTAAGGCATGGTGGTCGGTGAAAATGGTGAATTTAACGCCGGTTAAATACACACGGAATTTGTCCACACATTCAATGATGGCGAGACATTCCAGTTCGGAAATCGTGTAATTTTTCTCGTGTGGCCTAAGCGCGCGGCTGTAAAATTGTACTGGATATAGAGTCCCATCTGGGTATTGTTGTTTGAGAACACCGGCTATGCCTAAAAGTGAGGCGTCACAATAAAGTTGGCACGGCAGTCCTTCTTTAAAAAGATGTAAGATTGGTTGTGAGGTCAGACTCTCTTTGAGAGCTTCGAAAGAGGTTTGGCATTGATTGTCCCAGTTCCATGTGGTGTCCTTCTTAAGTAACTTATTAAGGGGGGTTCTGAGTTGCGCATAATTAGGTATAAATTTATTGTACACATTAATGGCACCTAAAAACGATTGGAGTGTTTTTAGATTAGTTGGAACCTTAATAGCGTTGATTACATCAAGATTTTTAATTTGGGGCGTGTATAGGTGCCCGATTTTATCGTATATCCTAAAAATTCAATTTGGGTCTTGAAAAATTCGCATTTATTATAATTTAATTTAATATTTTCTTCCTGGCACACTAAGAAGAATTTTTGTATATGTTGAGCATGCTCTTCTATGGTATTAGAGAATATAACAAAGTCATCAAAATAATGGGCTATGAAATCTAACTCATACTTTTGTATTACTTGACTTAGAGCACGTTCATATATTTGTGGTGAATTTCTCAGACCGAAAGGTAATCGAGAAAACTGGTACTGCCCTTCGAGAGTTACAAAGGCTAAAAGGTTTCGGGAACTAGGTTCGATTTCAACTTGCCAGAATGCTGAACTTATGTCTACATTTGTAAAAATTTTGGCGTGTGCTAACTTATCCAAAACCGTTTCTATTAAGGGGAGAGGGTGTACATCGGGACAAATTATCTCATTTAATTTACGGAAATCTACGCAAAATCTTTTCGTCTTATCCTTTTTAGTTACAAGGGTGACTGGGCTAGCATAAGGAGAAAAAGAAGGTTCTATTATGCCGAATTTAAGCATTTGGTTGACCTGCTCTTGTATTTCTCATTGATCAACTAGAGAAGCACGATAAGGTCTCAAAGCAATAATTTTGTCGGATAAAGTATGAATCTTAACTGGGGGTATCTTCAATTTAGGTACATCAAATTTGTTACTAGAATAAATATGAGAATATCTATTAATTATATCTAAAAAGCTTAAAGGGATGTTGGAATTTGAACAAGATTGGGATGCGGGTATCTGACATACATTAGTAGTATAATTAGGAATGCAATCATTAAAAACGTTATTTTGTGGCATATCAACATGTTTTTTAGGCGAGGCGAAGTCACAATTAGAAATGGTTTCACGTGAAGGAGACATATAGCTAAAACCATGCCTAGAAGTGTCCGACACATGCATCGATGGGTTGTGCTGATAGGTGGCAAGGTTAGCCATTTTGCTGGAATTTTCAAGGCTTTTACCATAGTTGCATGAGTCGTTCACAAGCGAAAAATGGTACATGGTAGGTGGCAGGGGAGCTTCGTTTTGGAAGACCAAAAAGTTACATAAATCTATTTTCAATTTGAAATTGCTTAATGTATTAAGAGATAATATGCCAAATGGTAATTTGGAATCTATAACATAAAATTTTGTTAATTTAGTTAAACAGCCTATAGTGACATTTAAATATAAAAATCCCATTGTTGAAATGTCATTGGAAACAGAACTAAGAGTAACATTGTCATCGTATATTTTAAAAGTACAACCTAAATTGTTTTCAAGAAAGGTAAGTATTGTTATATTAATTATATTGACCGAAGCTCCTGTATCTGCCAAGAACGGTAAACAAAATTTTCTGCATAGTCCCAGTTTAAATATTAAATTATGGAGGGCAACGAAAATTACCTCCTATTTTCTCGCTTCGGGGAGTGGTCTGAACTGTGGTATCAGATGACGGGGCTGACCGTGCTGGCTGTGACCTGGCGGTGGAGAGAGATGTCCTCGGCTGACGCCCCGTAGTTTCTTGGTAAAACACATTGTTTCGACCAGATGGTTCTCGGCGCGGACACTGGGCGTTCCAGTGATTTCCCCGACAGTAGTGGCATGGTGACGGGGGTTGCGATGGTGCACTTGAATCTGCATGGCGAGGCAGTCTAGGGGTGCTGAAGAAACGCGGCGGCATGTTATAGGGCCGGCTTGGTTGTTCCCTGGCCAAAGTAATATGGCCATCGTGCCTCGAAGAGGTGGGTTCTGGTGTTGGGCGCGCTGGCGCGGGTACACTCGAACCCTTTATTCTGGCCATTAAATCGTGCCAATCTTTCAATGTGTTTGGCGACACGGTTCGCACCAAACGCTGGTCAGCTGTGGGAAGGCCTTCAGTCAGGGATTCGAGAATGATGTCGGTAGGCAGGTTCAGTTGTAGGCCCATTGCGGTTTTTTCCTTATAATAGCCTTGTAGGGTGGTTTGAGGAGTTAGCTTCAATGCTAAAAATTTGGAAAATGAAACTTCTACTGTGCCAGGGTACAGGTCTATTAAGATTTGTCTGGCCTGGTCGTAGGACTTATTGGCTAAGTCAAGTTGGCGAAAAAAAGTAAGGGGCTCACCTGAGAGTTGTGCCGGAAGTTTTTGGAGGCGCTTCGTCTCTGTCAGGTAGGCGCGGCCGGCGATGTCGTCGTATTGTTGGAAGAAATTGGCAGCGGGGTACGTTCCATCGTACCGGGGTAGGTCGCTATCTCTTTGGCCGGGGTTTATGATGTCGCGAAGAGCTGCTGCTAACTGCGCTACGATGTCGGTCACGATTGAAGGCGTGGTATTTCCCTCCGAGGTGGCATCACTCCTTGCCTGGTTCTCCATCTTCGGATGTCTTGTCTTTGGTAGGTAATCCTGTCGACTTTGCTGTGGTGAGGTAAGTCGATCCTGTAGGATGACTGTAATGTGTTGGTCAAATGCAGTCGTTGTGGCCTCAATGTTAGAGTGGGTTCAGGCGTGAATGTGTTGCACCAAAGAACGAGACATGGTAGATGTCACCACGGAGATGGCGAGAGAGTGAGTCTAGCCGACACCAGTTTAGGGGAGAACTGTCTAGAGACGTCTGCAAGTCTCGTCCCCAAGCCGACCAACTTTTTCATAAAAAAAATAAGGGGGCTGTGTGGGGGCCGGCTGGAATGTCGCACCCCGCCGCCGGCGAGACAAAAATGCAGACGACCATAAATTGCCAGGTCGGCACTGCGGGGAAGTTAGAGAGGCCCTTCTGGCATCGGCTGTCACTCACTCGAAATTTTATTTGTCACACTTTGGCAATTACATTATACATTTATACAATACATGGAGACATAGATATATTGGAATATATTACAACATATTGGTTATGAAAACATATTTTGCGGAAGAGCTTTGCTCGATGCAATACCTTGAAATTATATGTATGCACCTCTACAGACCTATAAGCTTATGTCCATAGTTCACTAAACACCCCTAAGCTGCCTTCCATAGAAAATGCAGGGTATATAACAAAACCAGTCCAATACAATAGTAGAGCGGTCTAGAGATTAATTTGGCGAAACCGCTGAGAGGGTTCACTACTGATGAGCCAAGCCCTCTCTTTCAATAACTCATATCATTGCAGTAAGGTCTGTAGAGATAATATTTGATGATATTTAAAAGAAACACATTGCCAGTAAATTTATTTGTGTAAAATGTTATATATGTAAATATTTCCTCCTATATCTCGTTTCTTTTATTTTTGTTTTATGCAAATCAGGCTACATACTTGTTGTTTGTACTGAGCTATTTATTCGATCATCTTGGCTGAGTGGATCGAGACTCTCTTACTAAGAATGAAACTTTACTTAATTTTCTACGCGACAATATTTATTCTGACAGATGGTGCAAGCCATCACCAATTTTTAGTTACACAATTAGGGCATCCCTTTTTCTTCATATAATTGTTGTTATGTGATATATACAGAGTCCAATGGGCTATGCTGTTTGATATACTTGGGTATTGTGACTCTCTTAGAACAGACCCTCTAAATGGTTTCTGTGCAGCAAGAAGGGGTTCAAAGTGAGGTCCTTCGGTACTGGCAATCAAGTGAAACTCCCGGGACCCTCCCTGGACAAGCCCAACATCTACGAGTTTGACACGCCGTACGAGGACATGTACTCAGACCTTATGAACAAGGACAAACTCCTGTATCCTTTCCCACCCGGTAGATCATAGCTTGTAGGGTTCACCACTGATGAGGAGCCAAGCCTTCTCCATTTCTTGTTGTTGTTGTTTCCCCCTTGTGCAAAGATTACACAAATTCCATGAGTTCATGCTCCTCGAGCTTTTTTATGATAAGCAGCGGCCTCTCCCAAAGGTCCTGTTTAGTCTCCATTTCTTTAAACTGATATGGCACAATTTGGATTATAGATTATATAGTTACAAGTGCTTCACTTCCATCAATAATTGACAATATGACCCAGAATAAGTATATTGCTACGGCGTTTTATGGTTTCCACAAGTCCATATCTCAGAAGAAGGCCAAGTGACACTCACTCCTCACTTTCTTACTGCTACTCTTTTTGTGTTGCTTTTCTTGCTTCCCTCTTTCTCTTTCTTGTTTTTTTTTTTTTTTTTTTTCCTTCTGTATATATCGTTATTTCCTTTGTCTCACTGCTTTGTTCTTATGCATACCTCTGGTGAATCCTGTATAGGGTCAGTGACTCTGAATAAAGGCTTTTTGTTGTTGTTGTATATAGTTACAAAAAAATAAGACCTAATCTAAATAAATTAATAGAGTGTGACGTTTCAGTAACAGCGTTGTTACCATCATCAGACAAAAAATAAAACCTTCTTCTATCTGATGATGGTAACAACGCTGTCACCAAAATGTCACACACTATTAATTTATTTGGATTATATCTTATTTTCTTGTAGCGCTATGATAAGGCACAATTTGGATTATGGATTATAAACACAAGGTAATAAGACCAAATAAATAAATAGTGTGTGACATTTCGGTAACAACGCTGTTACACCGAAACCTCACACACTATTTATTTATTTGGTTTTGGTCTTATTACCTTGTGTTTTTGTAGGTATTTCTTTAAATAAAAGACACACTTTGGTCAAAAAATTGTTTCTATTTTGAGAAAATAAAAAGACAATTATCTGACCCAAGTGTCTCCTATTTTAAAGAACTCTGAATGCCGGTGACCAGGCAACCTCTATTTTCAAGAGTAAAAAACTGATTGGTGAACACAATGCTAACTTTTTTTTGCATTATAAGTAATAAAGGCAATGTGCTGATACAGTAAAACAATGACAAAAAGCCTTTTAAGACCTTTTAGTCTTATATGGATTCTCTGAGTAGAAGAGGGAATATACAGGATTAATGTAATACAGTTGAACCTCCATGAGAGGACACTCACCCTAGAGGACACCTCTCTATTAAGGACAGTTTTCACTTGCAAAATTACCATTTTTACTATTTAGTAACTCTTCAGTAAGGGGACACCTCTCCCTAAAAGACACGTTGGCTCTGCAATTAGGTGTTGTCCTTTGCAAGGAGGTAGTTCTACTGTAGAATCAGCAATGTTATTTACAATGTATTAAATAGTGGGAAAAGAAGAAAGAAAGGACATTAACTTATATACAATCAATTGAGAACAAGCAGTTCTTTTTCTTAAAGAACAGTAATAGTAATATTAACAGAAATTTAGATAGTTACAAGTGAAAAAGGAATATGATTACTGTAAAACATACTCCATGAGTAGACATTCTCAATAGACACCTGTCTACAAAGGACAGTTTTCATTGCCAAAATGACACCAGTTTTACAATTTAGCTTTTTAAAATCCTAAGTATACATGGTAAAGGACATGATAATCATGGTGGGTAGAAGTTGACGACCGCTTTTTTTTTTTACTGTAAGGGCACCACATGTCTACGCATGTGAAAAGCAGTTCGACTTTGCACTTACAAATGTGCCAGAGCCCCGTTTGGTTACTTACACTTGCTGGTGGGGTTGGACTTTTGCAAGAATCGGGGGCCATTGGAGCATTTTTTTTTAAACATAAAAAAAGTGCCCAATGGTGGGTAGAAGTTGACGACTACTTTTTTTTACTGTAAGTGCACCACATGTCTACTCATGTGAAAAGCAGTTCAACTTTTCAATTTACAAGTATCCAGAGCCCTGTTTGGTTACTTGCACTCGCTGGTGCAAGAATTAGTGGTCTCTTATTGGAAGATTTTTTTTTAAATTAGATAAAAGTACCCAATGTGGGGGATTTGACCCCGGATCATAGCGGTCGAAAACTAACAGTTTTATATCACTTGTCCACTCTGTCCTACTATTTAGAAAATAAAGAAATGAATTACAAAATTAACAATATTTTTCATTGTGACAAAGCAAGATTTCGGACAAAACCACTCTTCTACTCCCTAATCAAAGTTACATGGAGAAATACAGGATGTTTGTAAATATCAAATGTTTATCTGTAGATAGAACTCCGCCTTTGCCGGTCCCAAGCCCGGATGAAAAAGGAGGAGGGGGAGCAGTAACAAGCTCACTAAAAAACCTGGGTTCAGCTGGCCCAGCTGATAGTACCCTTTAAGGGCTCCTAATCCAGGGATACAGGATGAGCAGCGTTTGTACTCCATGTTAGGAGCCGCTGCACATGGCGTCTGTTCCTCGTGTCAGAGGCGGCCATTTCTTTTGGAGCTAAGTCGGCCTGCCACTGAGTAGTGCTCCCAGTCTTAATGACAAAGGCAGATGCATTATACTTCACCCAGTCATGATGGTTGTCAAACAGACACCATCAAGGGTCACAACTTGATACCCTAATATGATTGAGTGGAGATAAGAAAGAAGAAGACCTGTAGATAGAAGAGCCTGAAACCTTGCTTTTTCACAATAACAAAGAAACTTATTAACACAAGGTAATAAGACCAAATCCAAATAAAAAATAGTGTGTGACGTTTCGGTAACAGCGTTGTTACCATCTTCAGACAAAAGTACTGAATCTTATGGTAACAACGCTGTTACCGAAACGTCCATTCAGTACTTTTGTCTGAAGATGGTAACAACGCTGTTACCGAAACGTCACACACTATTTTTTATTTGGATTTGGTCTTATTACCTTGTGTTTATAATCTATAATCCAAATTGTGCCTTATCAAAGAAACTTATTGTTAATTTTTTAAATTCATTTCATTATTAATATTAACAATTTTATTACTCACTACTATTTCCAGTAACTTTCCAGTAAAGAGGACATCTTCCTACAAAGTAATGAATAAATAGTGTGAGCCATTTCGGCAACAATGCTATTACAGAAATGCCACACACTATTAATTTATTTGGATTTGGTCTTATTTTCTTGTATTTATAATCTATAATCTAAATTGTACCTTATCATTACATCTCTCCCTAAAGGACGCGTTGGCTCCGCAGCTAGGTGTTGTTTTTTTAGAAAAAGGTAGTTCTACTGTATATGCTAGAGGTTCTTATAAATGAAAAGTGGGGGGTCGGTGGAAGGCTGGTTAAACCGTTTGGTTTTCGACCACTAGGACCCGGGTTCGATTCCTGCACTGGACACTTTTTTCTGTTAAAAAAAAAAATGCTCCAATGGCCCCCGATTCTTGCAATAGTCCAACCCCACCAGCGAGTGCAAGTAACCAAATGGGGCTCTGTCACATTTGTAAGTTCAAAGTCGAACTGCTTTTCACATGTGTAGACATGTGGTGCACTTACAGTAAAAGCAGTCGCCTACTTCTACCCACCATGATTATCATGGCCTGTACCACGTGTACTAGGGATAAGCAAAAAAAAAAATAATAATAAATGAAAAGTTTTTTTTTTTAGTTATTTACATATCTATATATACATTCTCTCTCTTTATAACAGCTTTACGATATAACGGACAAAACTGTGAATCCTTTAAAAATTACATTGAAAAGATCGCAAATTCAAATATATCAGCAGCCCCATATACAACAGCAAAATATCATCACTTTTAATTTTTTGTAATAATTTTCATACAGTAGAACTACCTCCCTGTATAGGACAACACCTAGTTGCAGAGGCAAAGTATTCTTTAGGGACACAAGGTAATAAGACCAAATCCAAATAAATAGTGTGTGGCGTTTTGGTAACAGTGTTTTTACCTAAATGTCATCCACTATTTATTTATTTAGATTTGGTCTTATTACCTTGTTTTTATAATCTATAATCCAAATTGTGCCTTATTATTGAGATATATAGAGAGAGGTATCCTCTTACTGGAAAGTTGCTTAATAGTAAAATTGATAATTTTGGCTTCAAAACTGTCCTTTAATAGAAAGGTGTCATCTAGCAGGAACATCTTTCTCATGGAGATGGTTCTACTGTACTTAAAAATTAGTTTACAAAGTAAGAGAAATAATTAAACAACCATGCAACTAATTTATTATTTTGTCTATTATGTTCACTCCTCTTACCTTACTACAGTGTATTTATGCAATTTTTCTATTTAAAATTCTAAATAACCTCTTCTATAAAAAAATTAAATCCCAAAAAAAAAAATGCTATCACAGAATTAATTTAATTCTCAAGATGTAGAAACATCAATCTTCAAAAAGTTTTTTAAACTCCACTCATGGACAAAACTTTCAAGGAAGTTTTTTTTTTGCTTATCCCTAGTACACGTGGTACAGGCCATGATAATCATGATGGGTAGAAGTAGGCGACTGCTTTTACTGTTAGTGCACCACATGTCTACACATGTGAAAAGCAGTTCGACTTTGCACTTATAAATGTGCCAGAGCCCTGTTTGATTACTTGCATTCGCTGGTGGGGTACCTTTTAGCATTTATATTGGGATTCAGACAATAACTCTGAAAGATATTATAGTGACCTTTTTTGAAGACATACGAGATAACCAAGTGTGAACAATCTCTGTCTCCTTAAAAAAAAGAATGACAACTGGCGACATCAGACTTTCCACTTCCTTAAGTTTTGTCCATGAATATTAGCTGAAAACAACAAAATATTAGAGAAAAAGAAAGTGGCCAATTTCAAACAGCCATTTTAAGAGGTCTGGGTTTAACCTGTATTGACAACCATGAAGTTTGTTACCAAGGTCTCAAGACTCTCAATTATATACAATCTACAAAAAAGTAAATTAACAATATTGTTGCGATGAAAAATAATTAAATAGGCTCATGCTAATTACTTTAAATATTTGTTTAATTAGTTATATGAAAGATTTTAAACATAAAATAAGAGTTATGATATACATGAGTCGACTCAAGAGTTAGAGCGAGAGACTGTTCTTCACGCGGCACAAGCCAGCATGTTCCATTCCACGTAACGCCGCTGTTGTCCTGACCGCTCCTACTAGCCAAGTTAAGATGGAATACCAGGAAACTCTGTTCTCCTGACAATATCATACAGAATTTTTTCAAACCACTTTTATATTTGATCTCTAAAGGTAAAACAAGACCAAATAATTGAAATGTTTGTAATGTTTCGATGACAACGCTCAAAACATCACAAACATTTCAATAATTTGGTCTTGTTTTTACCTTTTAATTATAATATAAATTGTACCTTAATTATTATATTTTACCCCCCTCTTTGGTAGATATTTTCCACATTGTTTAAAATTGTGATTTCTTTGTTTATATTTTGTTGTGTTTGGGGTATTAGCATGCTCCATGCTTTTAAATATCAGTTCATTCAGAAGGTGGAAACAAAGTAAACATTAGTAAATATTTCCTTGAGAAGGATTGAGAAATATATATTATACAGTAAAACCCCTCTATAGTGAACCCCAATAGGACAGAGCTTTTGGTTCACTATAGCCACGGTTTGGCTATTTTTTTTTTACTTTTCAAAATTTTTAGGCCGTATAATTAAAGGACAGCCATACACACAAGAAGAGACTTCCTCTTAATAGTGGTCACTTTGTTTTAATTCCCTTAATTGACCAATTTCCTTACATTAATACTGAATAATAATAGAAATCATTAGATGATAGGTTCTTCTTATCATTAACATACATGTACCTCTATGTCTAATTTAAAAATCAAGACAAATCCTAGGCAAAGTTTTATTAAATATATATTCAAAGATATAAAATGATTTTAAAACATCATTATCACATTATATAATACATTGTTTACTTGGAAAAATGGCTCTAACACCTTGTTGCTTCAAAGCATTCTTCAAGCATTGCACCATTCAAATAAAGTTAGTGTTTTTCTTCCATTTCATTTTCCCACATATTCTTCTAGGTCTAGATTTCGTTTTTTTTTAACCTGTCATGCAAAACATTGCTGACTTTAAAATCACCATAGTTAATGGCATAAAAATAGTTTTTGTTTCATCACGGGACCATTTATTTGGATTTTTTTTTTAGCCCTAAAACGTACGATCGCGATCACGGCAAAAGTTGAGGTTGATTCCTCTTTGTAACAATTTTTAATAGCTTTATATTTTATCTTTTATAATAGAAAAGTTATATTTTCTTATTTTAATATGTTCTTAAAATTTTACCTGTGTTGTTTCACTTTGAAAAGTTCTGAAAATGGCCTTTTTTTTTTAAAAGAAATAACGCTTTGGTTTTTAAAATGCCTTTGTTTTCTTCATTTTGGAAGCCATTTGTATTTTTATATTTCAAATTTAATGGATGCAAATATATTCTATTTAATAAAAAGTATAATGTGTTAAAATTTATACAACATACAGCAAAAATAAAGTGCAAAATTCAAAACAAACAATGCCGCTAAATTTATTGTTTTGAAATCGCGATCCGCAAGCTGAAACATGCTCAAAATTTGGTTGTTTTAATTTTTTTTTAAATTAAAATTCTAAGTTCGTTATAAGCTTAGTATTTTAAATAGATTTAATTATTTTGGGACCGAAAATAGGTTCGTTATAGGGGTAGTTCGGTTTTCTAAAAATCGCAAAGTTCGTTATAACGATGGTATTTTCAATGGAATGGAATTGGGAATCGGCGTGGGTTCGTTATAAGGGAAGGTTCGTTATATCCAGGGTTTGTATTAGCTGGGTTTTACTGTATATGTATAATTAAGAAATAATATTGAAATGTGATAAGGCACAATTTGGATTATAGATTATAAACACAAAGTCTTCTTCTTTCTTATCTCCACTCAATCATATTAAGGTATCAAGCTTGTAGAGCTTGTTGATGGTGTCTGCTGGGGAAGAGTAGAGCTCATCAATGGATGAGTCAATACAGTCAATAATGTGTTTTGGGGTTGCAGGTTGACACTTAGTACATAGTGGGAAAACCTTGCAACCATTCTGTCATTGTCTGTAGATGACCGGACTTAATTATACTTAAGTATAACACAAAGTAATAAGACCAAATCCAAATAAATAAATAGTGTAGTTAATAACACAAAACATTGTGTTTAATATTGAAATAAATTTAAAATACAATATAACGCGGCTGATGATTGTAAAACGAAAATTGCAATTATACCGCGAATGTTTCTTTTAAACAAAAATCAAAATTTATTTTAAAGAGAAATAGCGATTATTTCTAACTTTAAGGATGAAGTATGATAGGATGAATTGTGAAGAGTAATGACAAACGGAAAAATAAAAGTGTCCAGGGATGGGAATCGAACCCACTGTGTTCCGCCCACTGGGTTCGATTCCCATCCCTGGACACTTTTATTTTTCCGTTTGTCATTACTCTTCACAATTCATCCTATCATACTTCATCCTTAAAGTTAGAAATAATCGCTATTTCTCTTTAAAATAAATTTTGATTTTTGTTTAAAAGAAACATTCACTGTATAATTGCAATTTTCGTTTTATTGAAATAAATTATTTCTTCGCCACAATATTGTAGCAGAATATTTATTATTATATGAACATATTATTATTTTGATATTTTTCTATACTCTGTATACTTCCCTTCTCTTTTATTTTGATAAGGCACAATTCATCACTTTTGTCTGAAGATGGTAACAACACTGTTACCGAAACATCACACACTCTATGTTTATTTGGATTTGGTCTTATTACCTTGTGTTATTCAATTTGGATTATTGTGTTGTGTGTCAACAAGCAGCCAACTGGATGGTACATGGAACTGAGAAAAACTATTATTGTTAATTGTTTTATTTATTCTGTTATTGCAGTAGAACAACCTCCATGAGAGGACACCTCTCTACAAAGGACAGTTTTCATTTGTAAAATTACCATTTTTACTATTTTGCAACTCTCTGGTAAGAGGACACCTCTCCCTAAAAGAACACTTTGGCTTTGCAATTAGGTGTTGTCCTTTTACAGTGAGGTAGTTCTATTGTATTATAATTTATTTTAGATTAATCAGAAATGGCACCACAGAGATGACTGGTATAATTTGACCGGTTGACCACTGTTTTGGTGGTAACTAGTCTTATTACCTTGTGTTTTTAGGTTGTGCTTTTGGCTTAAATAAATTGCTGTGTTATCCTGAAGTTTCCTAATTTTCTATGTAACAATAATGAAGGTTTCCCTTGACACCCACCAACCCAGGTACACCCAGAACGGCCTGCTGCACATGTTGGACCGTAACCGCAGGATCAAACCTCACCCGGAGCAGTTCCAGACCTGCCAGGATATCTTTGATGTTATCTTTACAGCGGAGGAGAGGGTTTATGACCAGGTGGTGGAGGGTAGGTGGGACATCCCTGGTTGATGCAACATCGCAACACTGTGTCGCAACGTTGCAGAGTTGGCCAGCCGCAGCCCTATAGACAACACTCCCGTCCATGTCATCAACATCGACATCATGGACAATCATGAAGAGGCTACCATCGGAGCTTTCCTCTTCTGTGAGCTGGCCCAGTTGGTAAGACTTTTTACTGTTTATTTCGGGGGTCGGTGGAAGGCTGGTTAAACCGTTTGGTTTTCGACCACTACGATCCGGGTTCGATTCCCGCATTGCACACTTTTTTTCTGTTTAAAAAAAATGCTACAATGGCCCCCCGATTCTTGCAAAAGTCCAACCCCACCAGCGAGTGCAAGTAACCGAACGGGGCTCTGGCACATTTGTAAGTACAAAGTCGAACTGCTTTTCATATGTGTAGACATGTGGTGCGCTTACAGTAAAAAGCAGTCGCTAACTACCCACCATGATTATCATGGCCTGTACCACGTGTACTAGGGATAAGCAAAAAAAAAACTGTTTATTTCTGTGTGATTTATAAGTTAAATTGAGGAAGGTATAATACGAGGGGCATCCAATAAATAAGTTTCCCTATTTTGTAACAAATAAACAACTTTATTTACAATTATGCAGTTATTTTATTTTCATTATACAACTCATAGACTACTTCTCTACATAATCACCATTTCTGTCCAAACATTTTTGGTACCGTTGTAGCGATTTTTTGATACCACTGTTGTACCAAGCCGTGTCCTGTCTTCGTAGCCAGTGGTTCGCCTCCGCCTGTTTTCAGTTCAAATTCAAAACATCTGACATGATTGTTCCAATCGAAGAGCATCCAATTTCGATTCCAGGAGGCAGTCGAATCATTATTTCGTCAATGGTGACGCGACGATTTGCTTCCACCACATTCCGAACAGCAGCCACGGCTGCATTGTCCGTAGCAGTAACGGGCCTGTCGCTTCGCTTGTCATCATGCACGTTTTGCCGTCCTTCCAAGAACCATGAACGCCATCGGCGAACCATTTGGATGCTCATACATCCTTCACCATACACTGACACTAAATTGCGATGAATATTGACCGCAGTTTCATTTTTCGCTGTGAAAAAACGAATTACAGAACGGAGTTCGCAAGTGGACACGTTCACCAGTGGTAGCTCCATGGAAACTGAAGTGCTACGGACTTGCGCGTACGAGTAGAGTGATTTTGAAAGGTCACCAGCTTCCAACGCATCCTAGTGACCATTTCTTACCTACTAACTAATTTTTACAACGTTTCGTTCGCCGAAAAAAAAATAGGGAAACTTATTTATTGGATGCCCCTCGTATATAGAGTAAGGTAATATTATAAGTTAATTGTGTCAGAAAGATGTATTTGAAATTATATAAAGATATATATATATATATTTAAGGAGATCAGTGGAGGAAGGCTATACACTGTCCAATTTCAAACTTCCACAACTTTGGATCAAATCCTGCATTGTGGACACTTTTTTTTTTCTGAAATATTGGCCTCCCTGATTCTTTCAAAAGTCAAATTCCACCAGTGAGTGCAAGAATTCAAACAGGGCTCTGATGTAAAATTTCCAAAGTCAAACTGCTTTCTACATGTGTGGTGTTGTTGTTGTTTCTTATCCCCTTGTGTAAAGATTATACGAATTCCATGAGTTCATGCTCCTCGAGCTGTTTTATGATGAGCAGCGGCCTCTCCCAAAGGTTCTGTTTAGTGCATCTAATGCAAGCCAAAATGTGTTCTGGAGCTGCAGGTGCCAAGCTACATTTTGGGCAAGTGGAGTAGATTTTGTTATTATTTTCTATCTTCAATGGTTTGAGATGGCCTGTTCTAAATCTTGTTAGTGTTGTTTGATGTCTACAGGTGTAGAAATGAGGTGTACTTACAGTAAAAGCCAACTACCACTTACTCTAAATATCATGGCCTGTACCATCATGAGTGTATTTCACATTGAGTATCTTTTATTTGAATACAAGTGTTCAATCATAAAGATAGAGGCTGCCTGGTCGGCATTAACAGTTTTTCAAATTAAAGATATTTCAGCCATTCTAACGCCTTGCCAAATGTTTTAATTTTTGTTTGTTCATGATGAGGACAAAAGATTTTTGTCGAAACGTCGAGATAATAAAAAAAATTTACTGGCCGTAGTTATCTTTAATTTGAAGAATAAGTGTACAAGTGAAAATTCCTCATTAACAGGCTCATATTAATGAAATATTGAATGAATTGGACTCTTTGATTATGTATGGGTGTAACATGGCTAGTTACACAACCTACATTTTAGAAAAACATTTAACAAATAATTGTAGCTATTTTCATTGTTGTGTTTTGCTCTACCATTGTTTAATTGTGTTATGTTTAACTCTGCCTTTACCGGTCCCAAGCCCATATGAAAAAGAAGGAGGGGGAGCAGTAACAACTCACTAAAAAATCTGGACTCAGATGGCCCGGTTGATAGTACCCTGTAAGGTCTCCTGGGATACAGTCTGTACTCCATGTTAGGAGCGGCTGTACATGGTGTCTGTTCCTCATGTCAGACATATTGGAGCTAAGTCAGTGGCCTGTTACTGAGTAGTGCTCCCAGTCTTAATGACCAAGACAGACATATTCTACTTTTTACCCAGTTATGGTGGATGTCAAACCACATCATTGACATATTGGATCATCCATTGATGAGCTCTACCTATCCCCAGCCACAGACTTGATACCCAAATATGATTGAGTGGAGATAAGAAATAATGAGGAGAAGACTCTAATATTGAGGGTAAAGGACTAGTTACACTTTTATTGCAACAAGAGTTAATAAACTGTGAAGGAAAATGAATCTATGGTGTTCTTCTAAGGGATCGTTGCTGTGTTGGTATCTCTGTTTTTTGATATCTTTATATTACATATATATATTTTTACCTTGTGTTTATGTTATTGTAATCATTTGATACACAGTGGCCTTTTTTATTGAAGACACACGAGATAAAGTGTGAACAGCCTCTGTCTCCTCCAAAAAAAATAGATGACCAGCGACATATCAAAGACAAGTTATGTCCCTGTGTGTATTTTCGGAAGAGGGTGGGCAACATCTTAACAGGACTGCGAAAAATAAAAGGGGGAGCAGATGAAATCCGGGATATGCTTACAATTTCATTTTTGAGGGGAAAAGGGGCACTCTCTTGTCCTTATGAGAAACTAGCCGAATGACCTGGGCAACGCCCGTGTTTTACCCGATTGAATGTTTTGATTCAAATACTATTTGTTACAATTATAAATTGGCGCCTTAAATAATTGCATATGTTAGTTAATAACTATAGCCTATGTGCTTTATCTGTCTATGTACTGTTGGCTTCCGTAGGCGTCTCTTACTGAGAAAAAGAAAGAGAGGATTCCATTTGGTTATTATCTAATATATGCATTTATTTAGGGAGCGACCCGCTCCAACACAATAGTTACAAAGACGAAATAGCGAGTGGGGGGGGGGGGGGCAAAGGTGGCGTGTTCTAGCCAACCAATAGGAGAGCGCCATTCCAAAAAAAAGGCGAGTGGGGGGGGGGCAAAGGTGGCGTGACGTAGCCAACCAATAGGAGGGCGCCATTCCAAAAAATAAGCAAACGGTGACAGAGATGAAAACTGATGACTGATTGTTAATTAGGAGATGAGGAATGACGCTCGTAACTGTATATAGAATTGCCCCCAAAAGGCGGAAGAGCCAAATATATTTGGACAACGGCATAGATGGAAGAAGGTACTGGTAAACCTCTTCTATATCAAACACTGCACATGGACCAAATATCTACATTCTGCATAGTTGAGCTGTGAGTCATGGTCACTAACAGATTAAATATTTGTCACCATAGAATGTCACTAAAGGTTGACTTGATGGACAACAAGACATTCCAGGAGAGGATGCTAGCCATGTACACAGGTTGTTGTTTGTCTGAACTTGCCAAAGCTGTTGCTTATCCTTCCATATCCACCTGTACATTCTGTACTGGGGTCTTAGTGCATTTTTTTTAAAAGGGAGAGGTGCCTCTTTTGGTATAGAAAATAGTATATATTTTCATTACCAAAATGATCATTTTTTACTAAATAGCACAACTTCCCAGTAAGAGAACACTTCTCTCTAAAGAACACTTTGGCTCTGTAACTAGGTGTTGTGCTTTACAGAGAGGTAGTTCTACTGTATTTACTATAACTTTCCTGTAAGAGGACACCTCTCTCTAAAGAACACTTTGGCTCTGTAACTAGGTGTTGTCCTTTACAGAGAGGTAGTTCTACTGTATTTACTATAACTTTCCTGTAAGAGGACACCTCTCTCTAAAAAAACACTTTGGCTCTGTAACTAGGTGTTGTCCTTTACAGAGAGGTAGTTCTACTATATTTACTATAACTTTCCTGTAAGAGGACACCTCTCTCTAAAAAACACTTTGGCTCTGTAACTAGGTGTTGTCCTTTACAGAGAGGTAGTTCTACTATATTTACTATAACTTTCCTGTAAGAGGACATCTCTCTCTAAAGAACACTTTGGCTCTGTAACTAAGTGTTGTCCTTTACAGAGAGGTAGTTCTACTGTATTTACTATAACTTTCCTGTAAGAGGACACCTCTCTCTAAAAAACACTTTGGCTCTGTAACTAGGTGTTGTCCTTTACAGAGAGGTAGTTCTACTATATTTACTATAACTTTCCTGTAAGAGGACACCTCTCTCTAAAGAACACTTTGGCTCTGTAACTAAGTGTTGTCCTTTACAGAGAGGTAGTTCTACTGTATTTACTATAACTTTCCTGTAAGAGGACACCTCTCTCTAAAGAACACTTTGGCTCTGTAACTAAGTGTTGTGCTTTACAGAGAGGTAGTTCTACTGTATTTACTATAACTTTCCTGTAAGAGGACACCTCTCTCTAAAGAACACTTTGGCTCTGTAACTAAGTGTTGTCCTTTACAGAGAGGTAGTTCTACTGTATTTACTATAACTTTCCTGTAAGAGGACACCTCTCTCTAAAGAACACTTTGGCTCTGTAACTAAGTGTTGTCCTTTACAGAGAGGTAGTTCTACTGTATTTACTATAACTTTCCTGTAAGAGGACACCTCTCTCTAAAGAACACTTTGGCTCTGTAACTAAGTGTTGTCCTTTACAGAGAGGTAGTTCTACTGTATTTACTATAACTTTCCTGTAAGAGGACACCTCTCTCTAAAGAACACTTTGGCTCTGTAACTAAGTGTTGTCCTTTACAGAGAGGTAGTTCTACTGTATTTACTATAACTTTCCAGTAAGAGGACACCTCTCTCTAAAAGACATTTTGGCTCTGTAACTAAGTGTTGTCCTTTACATAGAGGTAGTTCTATTGTATTTAGAAACTCTCAGGTAACAGGAAACCTCTCTCTAAAGAACACTTTGGCTCTGTAACTAGGTGTTGTGCTTTACAGAGAGGTAGTTCTATTGTATTTACTATAACTTTCCTGTAAGAGGACACCTCTCTCTAAAGAACACTTTGGCTCTGTAACTAAGTGTTGTCCTTTACAGAGAGGTAGTTCTACTGTATTTACTATAACTTTCCTGTAAGAGGACACCTCTCTCTAAAGAACACTTTGGCTCTGTAACTAAGTGTTGTGCTTTACAGAGAGGTAGTTCTACTGTATTTACTATAACTTTCCTGTAAGAGGACACCTCTCTCTAAAGAACACTTTGGCTCTGTAACTAGATGTTGTGCTTTACAGAGAGGTAGTTCTACTGTATTTACTATAACTTTCCTGTAAGAGGACACCTCTCTCTAAAGAACACTTTGGCTCTGTAACTAGGTGTTGTCCTTTACAGAGAGGTAGTTCTACTGTATTTACTATAACTTTCCTGTAAGAGGACACCTCTCTCTAAAAAAACACTTTGGCTCTGTAACTAGGTGTTGTCCGTTGCAGAGAGGTAGTTCTACTGTATTTACTATAACTTTCCTGTAAGAGGACACCTCTCTCTAAAAAAACACTTTGGCTCTGTAACTAGGTGTTGTGATTTACAGAGAGGTAGTTCTACTGTATTTACTATAACTTTCCTGTAAAAGGAAACCTCCCTCTAAAGGAAACTTTGGCTCTGTAACTAGGTGTTGTGCTTTACAGAGAGGTAGTTCTACTGTATTTACTATAACTTTCCTGTAAGAGGACACCTCTCTCTAAAGAACACTTTGGCTCTGTAACTAGATGTTGTGCTTTACAGAGAGGTAGTTCTACTGTATTTACTATAACTTTCCTGTAAGAGAACACCTCTCTCTAAAAAAACACTTTGGCTCTGTAACTAAGTGTTGTGCTTTACAGAGAGGTAGTTCTACTGTATTTACTATAACTTTCCTGTAAAAGGACACCTCTCTCTAAAAGACATTTTGGCTCTGTAACTAGGTGTTGTGATTTACAGAGAGATAGTTCTATTGTATTTACTATAACTTTCCTGTAAGAGGACACCTCTCTCTACAAAAACACTTTGGCTCTGTAACTAGGTGTTGTGCTTTATAGAGAGGTAGTTCTACTGTATTTACTATAACTTTCCTGTAAGAGGACACCTCTCTCTAAAGAACACTTTGGCTCTGTAACTAGGTGTTGTGCTTTACAGAGAGGTAGTTCTACTGTATTTACTATAACTTTCCTGTAAGAGGACACCTCTCTCTAAAGAACACTTTGGCTCTGTAACTAGGTGTTGTGCTTTACAGAGAGGTAGTTCTACTGTATTTACTATAACTTTCCTGTAAGAGGAAACCTCCCTCTAAAAGACATTTTGGCTCTGTAACTAAGTGTTGTGCTTTACAGAGAGGTAGTTCTATTGTATTTATCAACTCTCAGGTAACAGGACACCTCTCTCTAAAGGAAACTTTGGCTCTGTAACTAGATGTTGTCCTTTACATAGAGGTAGTTCTACTGTATTTACTATAACTTTCCTGTAAGAGGACACCTCTCCCTAAAGGAAACTTTAGCTCTGTAACTAGGTGTTGTGCTTTACAGAGAGGTAGTTCTACTGTATTTACTATAACTTTCCTGTAAGAGGACACCTCTCTCTAAAGAACACTTTGGCTCTGTAACTAAGTGTTGTGCTTCACAGAGAGGTAGTTCTATTGTATTTAGAAACTCACTCTGTAAACTGGCGAATCCTATATAGGACGAGATTTCCTCAATAAAGGCTTTTGTTGTTGTTGTTTGTATTTAGCAACTCTCCGGTAACAAGAAACCTCTCCCTAAAGAACACTTTGGCTCTGTAACTAGATGTTGTCAAAGGTAGACCTACTGTATCTACCAGAGTTGTCCCATCAGGAGATGTAGCTGACTGCTGTGACAGCTCTCCACCTGCGAGGACCTGGACAATGAGATTGACGACATCCTGCAGGAGTTTGAAACCAAGTCCCAGCGTCCCATCCTCCATACCGTACAGTTCTATTAACACCATTGTAGTGTAGCAGCTAGTCCTCCATTGTTGTAGTGTTGCCATCTTTATTGTTATTGTTGTTAGAATAATCTTTACTAATCTCCTCACCATCTTCACTCGCACATCTTCCTCCTACCATAAGTGATGTGAGAATTTCACTGTTTTATCCTCCATTTTGTATAGTTACCCACCTCATTGGTTTTTCATCTCCTTCATTATGTGCAATTATTATTTGTTTGTTTACATTGTTGTTTCGTATAATCTCCTTTTAAAATGGAATATTTAGTCATTTTCCTTTTTTTTTTACAACGATTATTATTATTTTGTTTAGTCTATATAATTTTTTTAATTCAATGTTGGTTATTATATATATGTGTGTTCATTTATTATATATTTAGACTATATTATATTATTTTTAAAATTTTACACAAATAAATTTACTGGCAATGCGTTTCTTTTAAATATCATCAAATATTATCTCTACAGACCTTACTGTAATGATATGAGTTATTGAATGAGAGGGCTTGGCTCATCAGTAGTGAATCCTTCAATATCTCATATCATTGCAGTAAGGTCTGTAGAGATAATATTTGATGATATTTAAAAGAAGCACATTGCCAGTAAATTTATTTGTGTAAAATTTTAACGATAGATGGCAATTAAATTTAATTATTATTATTATTATTTTAAAGATAACATTATTTGGTAGCTCACATTGTCGGCTGTTCTAACCCAGCGCCGATATGTAAATAAAGTTTATGCTGATGTGACAAATTGTAAAGAAATTGATCAGTTTTAAAACCAGGTGACAATTTATTTTATCTTTCTGTGTTTTATAACAGATGTTTTACAAGTACACACAAAACACTTAGAGAACTGATTTGTTACACACAAACTTGCTGCCGATTTTACATCAAATTGATTGTTTTTTTTTTTTAATAATTTAAATTAGCGTATATATATATATATGTAGAAATAATAAAATAAAAAGTAAAAAAAATAAAACAGTGTTGGAGGGGTAAAAATACAATTGATCTATAAACACCTAGAATTGTAAAATGTGTTCTTGTGTCTTTAGAAAAAAAAAATGTGTTTTTTTTTTTTCAATTTCTTTTATATAAATACTCTAAAAAAAAAAAAGTACAAAGAGATGCCATATAATAAAATAATTGTAAAATAAAAAATCCTTAATCTCTCTCAATTATTATAATTTTTTTACAAATGTCCTTTAATCAAACTCTTTTGTTCATCCCTATACATTTTTTTTTTCAAATAAGAATAATCCCCACAACTATAAAAAAAAATAACACAATTACAAATTAGTTAAAAAATTCTTAACAAAAGAAATGAAAGATTTTAAAAAATGGTAAAAAATTGACATATATATATATATATAATAAAAATAAAAAGGAGAAAGGGGGGGGGCGGCAAAGATAAGAGTTAGTACTAAACTGAGTGAATAGTTTATTGCATATGTACAAGGAGGAAACTAGGGGTTGGTGAGCTAACTAAGGACAACAGTACGTAGGGAGAGAGACAGAGTACTGTATATATGTATATATATATATATATACATGGCACGTGGACTACTGAAGCTATGTACAACTTGCTCTATCAATAAATATTATGGTGCTGGCGGGGGTTTTTCACCAGACGGTGCATTTATTTACAGGGTTCATGGGGGAACCCAGGGGACACTCAAACTCCCGGGAGAAATCTTCCAGGTTGGACACCGGACCCACCACCCTGTGTCAACACCACCTTGTGTCAACTCACATTGGCTATGTAGAAGTAACAACACAGCTCTACTGGTGACAGGTAGTCACTCTGAAATGTCGGAGAAAATAAAGACATTCAAGAATGGTAGATATATATAAACTCATGGACCAAACTTAAGGAAATTGTAACTTTTACCATGTATATCAGGATTGAGACAATAACTCTGAAAGATATTACAGTGACCTTTATTGAAGACATACAAGATAACAAAGTGTGAAGAAAATTGTCTGCCTCCTTAAAAAAATTTTTTTTTTTTTGCTTATTCCTAGTACACGTGGTACAGGCCATGATAATCATGGTGGGTAGTTAGCGACTGCTTTTTTTTACTGTAAGCGCACCACATGTCTACACATGTGAAAGCAGTTCGACTTTGCACTTACAAATGTGCCAGAGCCCCGTTTGGTTACTTGCACTCGCTGGTGGGGTTGGACTTTTGCAAGAATCGGGGGGCCATTGGAGCATTTTTTTTTCTTTAAACAGAAAAAAGTGTCCAATGCGGGGATCGAACCCGGGTCGTAGTGGTCGTAAATCAAACGGTTTAACCAGCCTTCCACCGACCCCCCATCTTAAAAAAAATAAAAAATAATAGATGACCAGCAATATCAAAGACTTTCCACTTCCTTAAGTTTTGTCCATGAGTGTATTTCTACTGTCCTAAAATTCAATGTCCATATAGGGGTTGATGAAATACCTCAACACCAATAATCCAAGTTCTGGATATTATAAGCAGAGAGGCAATATGTGGTCAAACCACCCATATATAAGCCAGGCTCTCCCAATATTTTTAATTATTGCAGTAAAGTGCCAGAGTGCCATGGACAGATAAAATGACAAATATTTCAATCTTAAATTAATCCTGTTATATCCCTAGAATTCCAAATATGTAAACAAAGACTAACCTACTTTGATCATATATTGATAGCAAATGTTTTGAAAAGATGTCCATGTTGGTAAAAATTGAAAGAAGAGAGGAAGCTCTGTAATGAGCTAGCTAGAAAGAGTCAAGGAAGCTACCAGGTCACTAGATGAGTTGGGAGTGATGGTCATTAATAGATCATATGGAGAATATTTGTCACCATAGAGTGTCACCAAAAGTTCAAATTTGACTTGAATACTAACAACAATAATATAGAAGGATTGCAAAGTCGAACTGCTTTTCATATATATAGACATGTGGTGCATTTACAGTAAAAGCAGTCGCCTACTTCTACCCACCATGATTATCATGGCCTGTACCATGTGTACTAGGGATAAGAAAAAAAGATATATATATATATATAGATGGATGGTGTTTTATCAGTAAAAGATAAAAAAAATCTGCTAAAATGGTTAATTCCTTGTACACGGTAATTATCACTATGATTATGGCTTGTGCCACATGCTGGGAGAGAGTACAGACCTGAACTCCGAGGGGCTGTGGGCCCCAGAGAGGATTCTCAGCTTGAGCACCTCGGGCCTGTGTTTGCCGCACCACACCTGGAGACAGCCACAGTGTGAGCTGCGACCACATGGCATGCCGTCGTCATGTACTTACGTTAGCCGCACTGATCCAGAACAGCTGGTTCTGGGTGTACTTGAGTCCGGGAAGCCGCAGTTCCTCTCCGTGGTCCTTCACCCAGGACCTGTAGGCCTAGCCCACACACAGCCACCATGTTCCACATAGAGTCCAGAGGAACTACTGGGAGATACTCACTCTGAAAGCTTCCTTCAATCCTCCGTTGTCAGCGATGTTCTCCCCCTGGGTGTTGATACCATTCACCTGGACAGCAAAGCCATGTTCAATCACAGCAAGGACTTATTGAAGTCAATAAAAATATTAACAATGGGTTTAATTTCTTATTGTTTAAAACACAAGCGAGGTTTCAAACAAAGAAGTCCTTCTACTGGCTTATCAAAGATTTAAAGAGAAATATGGACCATTTATGTGAGAGGTAGCATCAAAAATTTGCCTTATTGTTACTGGCTTCAATGGGGAAAGACAAAAATGAACACATTTCTATCAACGTAGTATGTCCAAGACTGAATGGTTGATAAATGAGAGATCTGTACCAGCAGCTGAGAACACCTGTTATTGACACATTCTACATTTGTTTGCTCTTTCTCTTCAAACTCAGCAGTGGTGGCGCCATGTACATATTTCCCCCCTGTACAATATACATATATACTATATCAACATTTGACCCACTTATTTTTTATTTTTTTCTATTATTTTTTCACATGTTAAGCGTATTTACGCAAGTTTGACCTTAAATACCCATTTCTTGGTTTTTCAGGAAGCCACTGGGACCAAAATCTTTTTGGTCGCAGTGGTACAGCCTACTCCACACTGACGAGCGCTAACAGTGCGAAACACGTTCATGAATGGCTTTTCTTGATTTATCAAGAAATTGACAGGACCTTTGGGAGAGGTCGCTGCTCATCATAAAACAGCTCGAGGAGCATGAACACATTTACACAAGGGGATAAGAAACAACAACAAGAAATTGGGTTGGCCAAATATCAGGGAACAGGTTAAATCAATGAATAGGTGATTTCTGTTCCACCAGATGGCGCTCTGCCTTCTGTAAAGCACATGTTGCTCCTGGTCAGGATATGCCTTTTTATTTTTAATATATAGAATATGATGGGGTGCTCTGCCATCTAAAAGGTTCATGTGAACGTGGTCAGGATATGCCTTTTTCTGATTTTAATATAGCCTATATCTAATTATTTTTAATGTCATCATCATTGTAAATGTCTCATTATTCACAGATTAGATTGCATTTTGACCTGCATTGAAAAGATGTATCAATACAATTATGTTAATTGTCAAAAATTCTTTCTCTTTTTGAGACGTGGTCTTAATAAAGGTCTTTGTTGTATCTCACGAAGGTTTTTGCTGTTTAATAATCTCTTTATTTTTGTAAATTTGACTGATTTTATATCTCTTCTCATAGGATGTTATGAAATCCAAGCCGTCCCTGTACTGATGAGAGTCATAGCTCGAAACCCTGGTATATAGGTTGTTGGCTTTTGTCTGAATTTACCTAAACTGGTGTTGTGGCTTATTATTCATCATCCCCTGTTGTAGTGTCTTCTGAATTTGTACGTTTGATGCAATGAGAGTGAATCCTACTACTCAGATATGGGAACAGCCATCTAGTTCCCAGTGAACGGTTCTGATCCCTGACAAGAACAGTTCCACATACCCCTGGAGTACAGTGCGAGTAACACATGTCACAAGATGTCCATATAGGTGGAGTGTACAGTAGCAAGGCAATACAATACAGTATAAACTTATAACAAATCTAAAGTTTTGCGGAGGAGCCTCTTTATTATACATTTGCTAGCTTTCGAACCTTTCGGTTCTTCGACAGGCGTGGCTAGTATGACTATACTAACATGGTATAAGCGCGCTTGAGCCATGTTAGTATAGTCATACTAGCCACGCCTGTCGAAGAACCGAAAGGTTCGAAAGCTAGCAAATGTATAATAAAGAGGCTCCTCCGCAAAACTTTAGATTTGTTATACTTTTATACTAATTTATACGGAGTTTACCTGTAGAACAGTATAAACTGTTTATATTCTTATTTTATACTGTATAGCAATTTTCTCTTCTAATACAGTACAGTGTACAGTGGTAGTACAGTGTACAGTGGTAATATAGCACAGTACAGTGGTAATAAAGTACAGTAGCGTAGATAGCACAGCACAGTGGCAGCCCAGTATAGCACAGCACAGTGGCAGTACAGTATAGAAGCAGTACATAGGTGGTCTAGTAGAGTATATCGGCGCTACAGTACAGTATAACGTCAGAATACAGTACAGTATAGGCAGTACAGCGACAGTAAAGTACAGAGGTAATACAGTACAGCAGAGGCAGTATTATACAGTATACAGTACAGTATAAACTGTTTATATTCTTATTTTATACTGTATAGCAATTTTCTCTTCTAATACAGTACAGTGTACAGTGGTAGTACAGTACAGTGGTAGCACAGTACAGTTGTAATATAGCACAGTAGCGTACATAGCCAGTACAGTGGCAGCCCAGTATAGCACAGCACAGTGGCAGTACAGTATAGAAGCAGTACATAGGTCGGTCTAGTAGCGTATATCGACGCTACAGTACAGTATAGCTGCAGTATACAGTACAAGCAGTTCAGCACAGTACAATGCAGACTACAGTACAGTAGAGGCAGTACAGCGACAGTAAAGTACAGAGGTAATACAGTACAGCAGAGGCAGTACAGTAGCACACATTGGCAACACAGTAGAGTCAGTATAATACAGTATACAGTACAGTATACATACATGCAAGCCACTCTCCGGCACGGAGTAGTTGTTGTACTGTCGGATGATACAGTCGGCCATGTCACGGAACCTGGTGTCGGTGTTGGTGTCCCACCAGTTGACATTGTTGCCGTCCTTGTCGAACTGCCGTCCTGTACAACACCTCTCAGCACACACCTTCTGGGGGACAATGACAGCCATATATGATGATGAGGTAGATACTGATCCCAACTATAGTTAGCTTAATCTCCGGTCAACACTACCTTGGTAAACTTACGTCCCAGAATATATATATATACAGTAGAACAACCTCCATGAGAGGACACTCACGCTAGAGGATACCTCTCTACAAAGGACAGTTTTTATTTTCAAAATCACCATTTTTACTATTTAGCAACTCTCCGGTAAGAGGACACTTCTCCCTAAAAGGCAGCTTGGCTATGCAATTAGGTGTTGTCCTTTACAGGGAGGTTCTACTGTATAAACCAACACATAAACCAAAATGGGTAGAGATGGGGGCATTTATAAATGATAAGATGTGTATCGAGGCACCCACTCACCGCGGTCGTCAAATCCGTGGGTGATCTCGTGGCCAATGACGAAGCCGATAGCTCCAAAGTTCATGTAGCTGGGCAGCACCAGATGTTGTTAGGTCGGGGAATTAGCAGCGTCTCGTGAGACCGGCACAAAATGCCCTCTTTTCACATCGCCATCTGCTAATGAAAATAGATAGAGAGAGCAATTCATCCAATAAAAGGAAACTAGGTATCGGCATTTAAAAAAAAACTTAAAAATAAAATAATAATCTTCTACTGTGTCCTTACTGCGATGGTAATATATTGGAAGGGCTTAGCTCATCAATGGTGAACCCTTCCAGCGGTTTCGCCAGTTTAATCTATTATACCGCTCTAATATTGTATATTCTATTTATAAATCTCCGTGTCAATCTTTAGCAGAATTCTCGGTGAAGGAAACTACATGGAGATGTAAAGTTTGAGAGAAGACTGTAGTAGAAACAAACACTTCAGGGAGAGAGTGGCGACTGCTTTATGGAAGCTGAACAACCCAAAACAATATGGTGGATGCTAGATTAAACTGGCGAAACCGCCAGTGAGAGGAGCAGCCACTGATGAGCCAGGCCTTCCCAATATTTTCCATTATTTCCGTTTTTAAGAAACAAATCATTGTCTTTCATCCTGTTCATTTAGTTGTTATATAAATTTGTCATTTTAAAAGTTACAACCACAAACAATAGAGCTACTGTGTGGGCATTTCTTGAGGCTCAATTATTACAACTTTGAATAATTAAACAATTTATTTTTCTTCACACATATTAATTCAATATCTTATATCTAAAATGTCTTTATATACAAAGTTTGTTTACAATTCGAAGGCAACAAATTATTTATGATGATAACAAATATTTTTTACAAAAAGATTATAATTTCTAAACTATCAATTATAACCAAAAATAAAATATACAAATTGAATTTACATTTTCTAGAATAATTATTGAGAATGAGTGGTGTCCCTACACTACTACCAATGTATAATATACCAAAGTTAAAATTTATTTTCTTACACGCCAACTCTCCTTTTATCTTCTTACCTTCATACTTTTTTGACGTAAATTTGTAAAATCCTAAGATATAAATTAAAAAGATTTTACCTTCAACATACAGATATAAGTTAAGAAAAAAAAAAGGTATCTCCTTATCGTGCAACTGGAGTTGCTGATGGCTTGTGCCATCTATCCGAATAAATATTAACTATTCGTTAATTGCTACTACCAATGTATAGGTTCTCAGGGGAGCAGGTTACTTACTTGGGGCGATCCTTGCTGAAGAAGGAGCCCTGCAGGATGCCAGCCGGGAACTCTGCCATACCCCAGCCATGTACTCTACTGTCACCACAGACCATACAACACCACGTACCTATACTGTTCTCCAGCGCGTTGTAGTAGGCGTTGACGACGGCAGCTCGGGCGTGCTTCTTCCATCTAGGTCCACACAACCCTCACGTTATTTACATCCTACATCTGTGACATTTGGGAGGGAACTCTGCATATTGGACACTGAGCTGACCGGTATACATCACCATACATACACTCATGGACAACACTTAAGGAAGTTGTACCTTTTAGCATGTATATCGGGATTCAGACAATAACTCTGAAAGATATTACCGTGAACTTTATTGAGGAAACACGAGATAGGCAAGTGTCAACAAAATTGCCTCTGTCTCCTTCAAAAAATAAAATATATATAGACGATCGTCAACATCAAAGACTTTCCACTTCCATAAGTTTTGTCCATGAGTGTATATAACAATGTTCCCTAAACTGTTGTATGTAGTTTGTAGTACGATGTTTAGAGTTTGCATGACGCACACGGTCGTAAAACCAGAAATAAGAAAAGACGTACGTAAAAGACTAACATAGGTCCCACACAACACTTGCCACGTATGTTAAAAGGGAAAACAAAATGATTGTTTTAGAATTAAAAGACACTTCGGCCATAGTAAAATTTTTTATTATTTCGACGTTTCGGCAAAAATATTTTGGTCCTCGTCAGGAACAAAAAGTCAAGATAATAAAAAGATTAACTGTGGCCGTCTATTAATTCTAAAATTATGAATGCCGGCCAGGCAACCTCTAACTTCATGAAAATGATTGTAATCATTATAATTGTGGTGTTGTACTCACTCTCCCTTCTCATTGGGTTTGCGGAGCTGGTTGAAGGCGTAGTCCGTGGACCACTTGCGGATGTTCTGGATGTTGGTGAAGTAGTCGTCGGGAGTGATGGTGAGGTTGGCGTACATGCCCGACACCTTGGTGTTGTTCAGCAGCTCGTCCGGGTAGCCGATGTAGGGCTTGATGGCCAGCGCCTTGGCCCGGGCCTTTTGCTTCGTCACGTCATCCATCCACGTGATCTCGTCCAGGATCTTGAGGAACTCCCTGTGGATGTAGTTCACCATGTTCAGCGCCTGCGACATTCGTGGTGAGTCACTACCGCGAGTTCTACCAACGTAGAGGGATTGGTTGTGTAGGTATAACTACACTAATATAGACAAAACTTGAGGAAGTTGTGCCTTTTAGCATGTAGATCGGTATTGAGACAATAACTCTGAAAGATATTACAGTGACCTTTATTGAAGACACACGAGATAACCAATATACACTCATGGACAAAACTTAAGGAAGTTGTACCTTTTACCATGTATATCGGAATTCAGACAATAACTCTGAAAGATATTACAGTGACCTTTCTTGAAGTCACACGAGATAATCAAGTGTGAACAAAATTGCCTCTGTCTCTTTAAAAAATAGACGACCGGCGACCGCAAAGACTTTCTACTTCCTTAAATTTTGTCCATGAGTTTGTGTAACTAGCATTTTCTGAATACACCATTGTCTTGTAAAACATCATTTTGCAGGGTTGGCTTTAGAAGCGATCTAAAAAAAGATTGACTTCAACCTTTTATATTTTCACAAATAGGCTACAAGTAAGCATTATTAAAAACATTTTTCCTAAAAGATGGTAACAGAGGGTCACCAAAACGTCAGACTAAAGTATTAAAACAAAGTTTAAGTAAATCATTTTTAACACAACATTCCACAACCTTATCGAGGGGAGTCTAACCGTACATTTATGTGTATGTAATTCTACTGTCATATGTCCATAGTTTTCTTGAAAACCATTTCTGAGATTCCATCCTTCAGTGCTACGTATATAAGCAGAATCGTCCAATACAGTAGTAGAGCTCTGAGAAGAGGTCTGGTGGATCAAATTGGCGAAACCGCTGGGAGGGTTCACCACTGATGAGCCAAGCCCTCCCAATATATTTTTTCATCGCAGTAAGGGCAGTAGAAGTTTGTATTATGTATAAAAGAAACATTCGTACTTTTAAATCCATTCATTTTATACATATATGTGTGTTTGGTTCAAAGACCATCCTATCTTTCACAAGGGATCCAGTCAATCGTCTCTCACCCCCCTAAAAAAAAGCGTCAGCGGAGAAAGCGTTTGTTGAATTAAAGTTAGATAAGAAAACCCAAGTGTATGTATGTGGTTGCACAAGAATGGTTTGTAAGACACGAAGGAGAAGTGATAAATGGACGACACAAGATCCATCCATCAAGTAACGTGGTCTGTTAGCCAAGGAGAGAGACACATGGAGAACTTACAGCTGTGGAGTTGGCAATACACGGGCTGTGGTGGGTATCACTAGAGCCAACATAGCTTTCCTATTGCTAAGACCAAAGGTAAAAGCGATGAGTATCTTTATTGAAGTAGTGCGAGCTTTCGGACAATGTCGCCCTTTGCCTCTGTCTCCTTAAAATAATTAAAAATATATATATATATAGACGACCGTCGCCATTAAAGACTTCGCACTTCCTTAAGTTTCGTCCATGAGTCTAATTACATAAACCATTTCCAGAAAGAATTAGAAGCTAGAATTCAAGAAGCCTTTCCCCTGAGAGGAAGATAAGTCACCGAAATGTTGGTGTGCAGCTATGGGGTTTCCCTGTATGACCAAATCTACAAAACTCTGTGCGAGTAATAACCATCACCCGGGGTATTTCTTAAAAAAAAAAAAAGACAGTAGAGTGTTGGGTTGATTGTCTGATATTTCAGCCACCAACAAAAAGATAGGTGATATATTTATAATTATAAGTATTCCTACTCTGTCCACTCAAAACTTATATCCCCCCAAAGTTCGTTTAAAATACCTTTTCCAAGAGGTCAGCTTCAGTTTTGGTGGAAGCTCAAAACACTGAAAAAATTCCGTATTGTCAAGATGAGCGAAGATGGCGAGGCCATGAGAGGATCTTAAAGAGTTGACGAGGACCAAGAGCTGTAAGAAGAGAGTATCACCCACCGACTCCTTGCTCTCCTCCTGGAAGTGGGACCGGACGTAGAGCGAGGCCAGGGAGACGCCCAGACTGCCGGTCAGCGAGGCCATGCACTGCTCCCAGCGCGGCTCCTCCCGCAGACGGCCCGTGATGACGGCGCTGTACTGCTGGGCGAGGTCGCGCCACGGCTTGTGGAGCATGGACAGTGACTGGCCCACCAACCGCCACATCATGTAGTTCGCTACCAGCCTGCGTCACCACACCTCAGTTCATCATTCCGGGGAAACGACGAAAGGGAGTTTAAGATCAAGTTACGTATACAAAAGTCAACTAACTTACACTTTAGTGGATAAGACGGGACACATTGAGTACAATCAAAGAGATAGGATGATAAACAGAAAGAGTCGCTGGCAGTGAAAATGAAGAGCTTCGAAAAACTTGGAGTTTAATGAATATGGTGGACTTTAAGGAAAATCGAGAAGACAAGATGATGTGATGGCATTACAAAGAAACAGATTGGATCACTGACAGCAAGAATGATATCATCCAGAAATTAGACATCAGCAGATAAGAAGAACATTGAGGAAAATCGAGAGGACAGGGAAGAAACAGATAGGACGCTGACAGCAGAAATGATATCATCCAGAAATTCGACATCAGCAGATAAGAAGGACATTGAGGAAAATCGAGGGGACAGGATGTAGGTGACAATAGGAAGCTTGGGTGACCGCCAGTAAAACGGATCAGTTGAAATAACGCAACATATTTTTAGAGATCGATTTTTATATTTATTATTGTATTCTCAAACTTTGGCGCGTTAAGATATCTAACAGGCGTTCACATTATTGTTCATTTTGTACTACTGTAGAGAAGGCCGAAAATTCCCAAAAACTTGAGAATGCAATAAATAAAAATCTCTCTAGAAACCTGCTATATTATTGTAATGTAATTAAGGCAACGACAATTTCCCTGTTCGCTATAGAAGGAGATACATAAGTCAGGGAAAAGAGCTTCCTTTATATTCTCCACTACCTGGGTTTCTTCTATTTCAATCAATATTCAATATATGTGGCAATATAGTGATAATGTGGGGAGAGAGAAATAAGGAAACCACAAGTTTGGAAGATGGGACCCAGCAAACCGAGAGAGAGAGGGAGCGCTAGCGGTTGCCACTGCGGAACGACCGTTTTGTTTCGCCACCACCCCCCGACTGTCCAAAAATAGACCTGAGGTTCCAAGAAAAGGCCCTGCGGTCGCCCCCTTGGAATGTGACTGCTATATCAAGTGACCGGCCTTAGCTGCGTTCTCTCTCTCTCTGGTCGACTGTAGATTTACTTTATTATTCCTGGAAGAGCATATATTATGACATATATATATTCATACTAGCCGAATGACCCGGGCAACGCCCGGGTTTTACTTGATTAAATGCTTTTATTCAAATACTATTCGTTACAATTATAAATTGGCGCCGTGGATGTCATTCTTGTAAAATATATAAATGAGTTTTAAAAATTGTAAAAAAAAAAAAAATGCATCGGCCGGGAATCGAACCGGGCCGCCCGCGTGGCAGGCGAGCATTCTACCACTGAACCACCGATGGTTATGAGAAATGGCCATATTTGGGTATTTATTCCATTCACAAAGCAAAGGTTGACAGAATTGACTAAGAAAGAATTGATTATGACGCTGATAACTGTATATATTAATACCTATTGTATTGAAACACGGATCAGTCGAGAGAGACTCACTTCTTGTCGGTGTGGGTGATGAGGTGGGCGAAGGACTTGACGAACTCGGGCACGTTAACGATGACGGCCTCGTCCTCCGCCACGGGCTGCACGAGCAGGCCGGTGAAGTAGCGCACCCAGTCGATCTGCGGGGCCAGCTCGGACAGCTGCTGCAGCGTCAGGCGGTTGTAGAGCTTGCTGATGTTGCGGCGCTCCTCACGAGGCAAGGACAGGTTGGCGAGGGACATCTCCAGCTCCAGGGTTTCCAGCATCTCGGTCTCCGCACGCCCGCGCTCGGCGCCCAGCAGCACGGCGCTCTCCACCATCAGGCGGTGGTAGGCCCGCACGCTGGTGTCGTTCAGCCCCCTCAGCAGGTAGCTGCGGTCGGGCATGCCGAGCGATGTCTGGTCGACGTCGATGACGTGGCGCGAGTTGTTGCGGGCGTCCGGGGTGACCGAGATGTCCAGGAGGATGTCGTGGGAGTAGCCCAGGCGGCGGAAGGCGAACATGGCTTCCATCCAGTCGAAGTCCGTGCCGTTCCAGGCGTCACCCTCCACCACGGGCCAGCCGCCCAGACCCTCCAGTACCTCCTGCAGGGGCTTCGAAGCTTTGGTTTCCAGTGCCGCTGCAACAATCCATCTGTCAGACCTGGAAGCCAAGTATCGCGGCTGGATGTGGAATATATATATGCACTCATAGACAAAACTTGAGAAGGTGGAAAGTCTTTGATATCGCCGGTCGTCTATTTTATCATTGCAGTAAGATCTATAGAGATAATGTTTATTCATAAATACGCTCATGGACAAAACGTAAGGAAGTGTAAAATCTTTGATATCGCCGATCATCTTTTTTTTTTTTTTTTTAAGGAGACAGAGGTTGTTCACACTTGGTTATCTAGTGTGTCTTCAATAAAGGTCACTGTAATATCTTTCAGAGTTATTGTCTCAATCCCGATATACATGCTGAAAGGTACAACTTCCTTAAGTTCTGTCTATGAGTGTATTTGACGGACAACACGTGTGGAATTCACTAGCTCTCCCTCTTAGATAACATCAATACAACACCCTAACGGAAACCAAAGTGTAAATTTTAAAAATCCAAAGTGTCTGATATATAACCATCCAATACTATAGTAGAGCGGTAGGATATATTAAACTGGTGAAACGCTAGGTGGGTTTACTACTGATGAGCCAGGTTCTCACAATATATTTTTTTTTCATCGCAGCAAATACAATAAGAAATTTGTTTTTAGTTTAGAAAGGTTAAAAAAGCGCTAAAAGTCTCTTTTATTATAAATATCAGAAAGTCATCCATGTTTTATATTAATATACAAGGAAGTTTTATCTTTGTATATAAAATTTCATAAAATGATTTCATATAAACTGATTTCTGTACTCCTCCTTTAATTAGAGTCCACACACACCGCTATATAAGACAAAAATGACAATAGAAATTGTGTGAAATTTGGTTTTTGTTTGGAATGGGGCAAAAAAGCGTTAAAAGGTTTTTTAATTAGAAATAAGAAAGTTACCCATGCTTTTATTAAGATACCACGAAATGTTCTCACAAGAAAAAGCCCAACCATCAATGCAATGTGCTGGACAATCGACCAACGCCCCTCCAGAGAGGAGAACATTGGGGTTTGATCCTCCCCAAGTTTCCAAAATAAGTTTTTTCGTTGTTGTTGTTGTTTTTCTTGGCAAGCGCTGTTAGAAGAGAGATCTCGTTGGCTCTTTCGCAACGGCTCGACACACAATGGAACTCGCGGGAAATATGCAATTAAGTAAAAATTTCCATGACGCTATGCAAATCTCCAGGCTGGTTAAAAAAGGTGGATGGTTAGTTAGGCAAGGTGATGATTACATCGCATCCAGTCTCCTGAGTCAAACATTCCCCACGTTTTGTCTCTCACCAAACTGGAGACTATCCCCTGTGAACACCTTCAATATACCCTTAATCTTTCACCGCCGGTAAGATCGCTAGAATTCCAAATATGCAACACAAAGACTGACCTACTTCGGATACCTAATGAGAGACCAAAAGGATTATAAAACTTGTTGATATCGGGGGAAATTATTGAAAGAAGTTAGAAGATCTTAATAAAAAGCAATAATAATAATCAATACAAAGCAATATCTTCAATGAACTGTTTAGAAGGGTCAAGAAAGCTACCGGAAAGTCAATAGATGAGCTGCGTGAGTGATGGTCGCCAACAGATATTTATCCATATAACTGTTATTTATGTATATACCCTCTCTTCTACTCGGAGAATCTGTATAAGACCAGAAGGTCTTAATGACTATCTTCGTTGTTGTTGTTATTTGTCTATAGTCTCTTGATGCCGAACACGACTTGATGGACACCAAACACGGCCTATTTTATTGGGTAGATAACTGACAATCATATATCCCTCCAGAAAAAAACAAAACCCTATTATGCAAATTTAATCCACAAATAATATGTATATGTAAATACATTCTCAAAAAGCATAGAACACATATAAATAGTTCAACTATACATATATATAAAATTTTACATAATAACATTTTACATATATATAGACATCAAAAACCGTTTAACATACGATATCTTAGGATCATACGTGTTTATAAGGTCGTTTGATAAAGGGGATGCTCCGAAAGCTTGTAACTTAGAAATAATGCTAAAAATAAACATATATATATATACACTCATGGACAAAACTTAAATAAGTGGAAAGTCTTTGATGTCGCCGATCGTTTTTTTTTTTAAGGAGATAGAGGCAATTTTGTTCACACTTGGTTATCTCATGTGTCTTCAATAAAGGTCACTGTAATATCTTTCAGAGTTATTGTCTGAATCCTGATATACATGCTGAAAGGTACAACTTCCTTAAGTCCATGCATTTTTATTATATTTTTTCGGTCTAAATTTGGTAAAACTGATGCCATGGCTCATTCTTTGTCAGCACTAAAGTTGTTTTCTAGGGAGATAAACATAATACAACGCTCTGATAGGAAACGCTGGATATCTGGAACACCGTGATAGAGGGAGGATACACAGATAATAAAAGAACCCAACAAAGTCAAGGGGGGAGAAAGCCTGAGGAGTGTATAGAATTGGGACTTACAGAGGTTCATGCAGGAGTTGTACATGTTCTTGATCATCTGGATGAAGTCAGGTTCCTCTCCGGTGATTGGTTTGTCCACCATAGCTGCACGTCACAGTTCTATATGTAAATTACACCAATTATATATTGAGGTAAAACATTTATTAGTTTATATTCTGTACATATTTAAAATATATTTCTTTAATTTCTTTCAAAATTTTTTGTTTATCTTTAAAGTGTCCGTAGGGGGACATAGCGCTCTAATCATGATAAAATTGTGAAAAAAAGTATTAAAATTACAAATATATTCTCACAATGAGTATCTTTTTTATTGAAAAAAAGCTAGCTTTCAAGCGTTAATCGCTCTTCAACGGGCTTACTATAATATCGACTTTATCCCACCAGAAATATTTACAAAAAACGAACGCGCGCCGCGTGGATATTTATAACTGAAAATTTTGAATTGGTTTGTAATATAACTATTTTAACTATTTTATGGAATATGTCTATTTTAATTTTTAGGGCACCCAGAACCTATAAAATTGATCTATTGATTTCTTCTGAGATATCTAAGGTATTGTGATGGTAAATCTATTTTTCTGTTTATGCTGTTGTATTCATTGGAAACAAGAGATTCTAATAGAAAAAAAATTCTATTCGCTCTAAGTCGAAAAAAAAAAAAAGTTTATATGTAATCAGATTTACAACTTTATTCATTATATTTTGCTGACTCTTTAAACTTCTAGTATTTTATCAATAATAATTTTGTTTTACATTAAATAAACTGGATCGACTGGAGCAGTAAATTATCAAAAGTATAAAATCGTGAAACGAAGAGCTTTTTGTAAAGTTTTTAATTGAGCCGTATGAGAACGTATAAAAAGATATATTGTTTTGATAAGGCACAATTTGGATTATAGATTATAAACACAAGGTAATAAGACCAAATCCAAATAAATAAATAGTGTGTGACGTTTCGTTAAGAGCGTTGTTACCATCTTCAGACAAAAGTACTGAATGCTGAATTGTTTCAGTACTTTTGTCTGAAGATGGTAACAACGCTGTTACCGAAACGTCACACACTAGTTATTTATTTGGATTTGATCTTATTACCTTGTGTATATATTGTTTTATATGAAAAACAATAGAAAAAATAAAAGATAAGTGGGTCAGGTGTTGATATTAAAAATAAAGAAGGCATCTCCTGACCACGAGCACATGTGCTTTTTAGATGGCAGAGCGCCATCTAGTATTGTTTTATATATATATACATATCTGCATATTTACATGGCCTTTATAGATAGCTGGAAGTCATACTTCTAGTTTTCCCATTGAAGAGCATGTTGTCCTGAAAGCTAGAGATAAGTTAAAAATAGGTAAATATACCTTGCCCTGAATTACTTATTAATCTTATTACATATGTCAAGAAAAAAAGGCATCCCCTGATCGTGCAGCTAAAAGTTGCTGATGGTTTAAATTTATCATAACAGATGACGCGCTAATGCATAATATTAAGACTAATTTAGAGTTAAATAAAGTGTACTTTTTTTCCCCCCTTATTGACACGCTTGTGTTTTTAAGAAATGAAACCTTTTTTTTTTTTTTTATAGCGCACACATTTTTCTTTTTTCTTTTCAAATAATGGTCTACTATCCTTACTGCAATGAAAAAAATATATATATGTGGCGATATAGTGATAATGTGGGGAGAAAGAAATAAGGAAACCACAAGTTTGGAAGATGGGACCCAGCAAACCGAGAGAGAGAGGGAGCGCTAGCGGCTGCCACTGCGGAACGACCGTTTGTGTCCAACCACCCCCCCAACTGTCCAAAAATAGGTCCTGAGGGTTCCAAGAAAAGCCCTGCGGTCGCCCCCTGGAATGTGGTCGTTGGTGTCCCAAATGACCGTACTTTAGCTGCGTTCTCTCTCTCTCTGGTCGACTGTAGATTTACTTTATTATTCCTGGAAGAGCATATATTATGACATATATATATTGGGAGGGTCTGGCTCATCAGTAGTCAAACCCTCCCAGCGGTTTCGCCAGTTTAATCTACCACATACTGCTTTTTTTTTTTTTTTTTAATAAGCAATATGCGTCAAAAAAAAAAGTTTAAATTTCGCATTATAAATCTGTCTATTGGCTCCTATGATGTTCCACAACACACTACTATGGCGCATACAATACCTCGGAGCTTGTTGTTGAGGTCGTCCTGGAGCTCGGAGAAGACCGAAACGGCAGATTTGTCCTCCGGGATCATCTGTCGCTCCACCCAGCCTCCGCAGGCGAACTGGTAGAAGTTGTCGCAGGGGCTGACGGACTCGTCCAGGTTGTTAAGGAGGGAGGCGGCTGTACACACGTCCACCGTTATAGCACTGGAATCTTAAATATCTCAACTCTACTTTTACAAATATATTTTTTTATAACAAACAAAATTAGTATTTTATAAATATATTTATTTATATACACTCATGGACAAAACTTATGGCTGTGAAAATTATTTGATATCGCCGTTCGTCTATTTTATTTGTAACATTGAAGAAGAAGAAGAAGAAGAAGACGGAGGCAATTATGTTCACACTTGGTTATCTCGTATATCTTCAATAAAGGTCACTTTCAGAGTTATTGTGTGAATCACGATATACATGCTAAAAGGTACAAATTCTTCAAGTTTTGTCCATGAGTGTATATTATATATAAAGAAGAAAAAAAAAAAAGATGCGTATCCATTTGCCTGAAACTTGGGGAACGCAGCTCAGTTCGGTAATGAGTACTTTCGGCCACGTCCAAGACCATTCACAATACTGGAACCTGGATGGTCACTCTAAGTCTCCAACAAGAGGCTGCAGTGGGGAAGCGCTCATTTGCAGAGGCCTGGGACTTTGGCACTGGTAGATCGGTTCAATACCGGGCACTTTAGGATGGCGCTACTGAACCGATGTTGAAACCAACAGGCTCTACAAAGTCGAACAATCTCCTTTACTGGAACCTATTATATAAAGTCGTGTGGACGTACGTCCAATCACAGATACTGGAACCCACAAAGTCGTGTGGACGTACGTCCAATCACAGATACTGGAACCCACAAAGTCGTACGTATGGACGTACCTGTCTTAACACAGCCCGGAGTGAGGCAGTACTTGATATCTTCCGGGTTAACTAGGCGGTCCGGGGTCGTGATCACCTCGGCGGGCTGCAGCGTGGGGTGCTGTAGGCGGTAGCCCACCACGGCCAGGGACACCGACGTCCCCGCCAACAACAGCACCATCACCAGACTTGTGGCGCACAGCATTCTTTCCAGGCGGCTTCTTCGGTTCCACCAGGGAGGTTTCCTGCACATCCACACAAACTCAAGTTACACACTTTTCTTTATTCGACCATCTCCAGGAATAGACATCACAGAAAGGAGAACCCATATACCTCCCAAAACTTAGGTTAACCTACCAACATCTATCCTTAAACCTCTCGGGAGATCTCGGGACTAGGTTCCTTGTTTACTAACGTCAACTTAACCTCGTCATATAGCTTATGTAAAAACCACTTTACGCTATAAATGGGTTAGTAAACCCGGAACCTAATCCTGAGACCTCCCAACCTCTTTCCATTCCAAGCCTTCGTGTATAATTGTGAAGTTTAGAAGAAGCGCCACTGTTAACGCTACTAAAAAGAATTCCTAAAGCAAATATTATAATGTCGGTAATGTAGATCTTTGTGACATATTTTTCTATATTTGCACATTTTACGTCGTTTATTTTGGCGCTCTCTCGAAATTCTTCTAGGGTTTCCTAGCAACCTCGACGCAAACCCTTGACACCCCATTTTCTTCAACAAGTCTAATCGTATTTAAAGACCGATTGACCGCGAGATAGTTTACGGAATAGGAGAAATGGATCGACCTGTTGTGCCAGGGATGGATCGGGACGACCCCTGAGTCCTCTGACCATGGCAACGCCTCGTTGTTGGTCCCTAAAGTCCTCTGGACCAGTTTGTCCACAGTTCCCGCCTTGCTGAACTGATCCCCGGATGGCTATTCTTGTGCTGGCGATATACCAGAAACTTCGGTTCGAGTTTAGTTAACGATACGTCAGATGGAGAAAATACCTAGCACAAAAGCATATCAAGAAGAGCATCTTAACTCAAATCTTCAAGAGATCTCAAAGAGATCACTTTGATTCAAATTCGTTCAGGGATGTACCTCAATCACGGCTTGACAAGCCCCAGAAAAACTCACCCCGATATTACAGTCCTGCCTTCAGTATCCTTCATACACCAATTTGCTTTTTGATGCCGCAACATAATTCGTTAAGGAACTACAACTATCCTTCTAATCTAAGATACTTAAGACTGGTAACTTTTACAACAAAATGGTAAAATCCTCCGCAAAATCCTGCAAAGGCATCATCCCTGAAATCCTACACTCATGGACAAAACCTAAGGAATTCGTACTTTTTAGCATATATATCAGGATTCAGATAATAACTCTGAAAGATATTACAGTAACCTTTATTGAAGACACTGAATAATCAAATGTGAACAAAATCGCCTCTGTCTAAGAAAAAAGAAAAAATAATGATAATAATAGACGACCGGAGACAACTTTCCATTTCCTTAAGTTTTGTCTATGAATGTACATCTATTCAGGCGACCAACAAGATCCTATGGGAGAAAGAGAAGAGAGAGACCAATTATTATAAAGGTTAAAGTAAAATAAAAGGTTAGTAAATTATGCAGAATATATAAGAGGCTTCAAGGAAATCTTTAGCCTTCCCATTTTCTTCAGATAAATCGGTCTAAAGAGCACGCGGGGGACAACTTAAACACATCCGATGATTGCATCGGATGATCTTGATTGCATCGATGAAATTTTAGGAGAGATCATCATTTCCAATATCGACCCTGGACCCTTGGTCGATGATGAAACCTCCTGGACCGACGCCATTGATGCCATCCTACATCCCCATTCTAGGGCGCCTTTCCTTGCGAGACTCTCGCCTATTTTGAAGAAAAACTACGCTGTCTTTTTCGAGGCGGCCATCGAGCGCGCTCGGGATTCCCATCCCAGGATCCTCAGCGGGTTGTCCGAGCTCAGGAGGGCCTTGGCTCCCAAGACTAGACGTCACCGCGGCAAGCGCTAACCTAGTGTATATACCCCTCTCTTCTCTCTTTCTCTTTGAGATGTAACATTGTCTAGAAGACAATAAATAATTTTCAATTGTCAACTTAAACACATCCGTAACTTTACAATTTGTTAGACTTTCTTAGATGGAACGTTAAGAAAAAAATCTCTGCCCATTTTTTTCAAGCTGTTAGACCATTCCTGGCTGATGCTATTAACTTAGGTTGGAGGAGAGAAACTGGTCTAGGTTAGTTTTGAAGATTATTTGTTGGCTGGAAGTTGGTTTGGAAAACAACTGCAGCTACATCAACCTATGATTTATGTAACTCTCGACGTTTCAGTGACTCGCTGCCACTCTCGGGATGTTTATTTTAAATACCTAGTTCTACTTACATACCTTATATACATATACCTTATATACCTTATATACATATATATTTTTTAATTGGGAATTCCCAACTGTCCAAAAATAGCCCTGAGGGTTCCAAGAAAAGCCCCCTCCGGAATGTGGCCAGTGGTCCAAAATGGCCGTAACTTAGTTGCCTTCTATCGACGTCTCTCTCTCGTTGACTGTAGGTTTACTTTATTATTCCTGGAAGAGCATATATTATGACATATATATATTTTTTTAATTGGGAATTAGTTTGTGGACGAATGGTGATATAAACCATTGATTTTGGATAGCCACGACCTGGGATCGAATCCCCGAATTGGGCACTTTTTTTTTTTTAATAAATAATAAAAAATTGTTTTAATGACTCTACGATTCTTTCAAAATTCCAACAACCCCATCAGTGAGTGCAAATAAACAAACGGGGGCTCCTGCCACATTTGTAAGTTTAATAAAATCGATAAAGCATCCAGGGCTTAGTTTCTAGTGTAATTTTTATTTCTTAAGCTTTCGGTCTTATCAGCCCTTCGGCGGGAGTAACAATGACTAAAGTCTAACTGTGTTTACTACATTTATAAACATGTGGTGTACCTACAGTAAAAAGCAGTCGCCAACTATTACCCACCATGATTATCATGACGTGTACCACGTGGATGTATCAGAGATAATAATAATAATAAAGGTAACAAGACTAAATCCAAAATAGAAGAGAGTTCCAGATCCTGAATACTCTTTAAAATAGAATCTTCAAGTGATGGCATCAACATTGATATTCACTTTGGAATTCTTCAGCTCATAGGAAGAATAACTTCTTAGGTCCATTAAAGTCTATCAAAAATGATAAGGTACAAATTTGGATTATACACTCATAGACAAAACTTTAAAGAAGTGGAAAGTCTGTGATGTCGCCGGTCATCTATTTTACTTATATATTTATTTTTAAGGAGACAGAGGCAATTTTGTTCACACTTGGTTATCTCTTATGTCTTCAATAGAGATCACTGTAATATCTTTCAGAGTTATTGTCTGAATCCCGATATATATGCTGAAAGGTACAACTTCCTTAAGTTTTGTCTCCATGAGTGGAAACTAAGTCAACCAAGTCTATGGGTATGGATAGATCATCTTAGAAGACCTTGATCAAAGAAGACATTGAAGACACCAGGACGTCCTACATTGGTGGTGACCAACTGAAGAGAAACCAAGTCTTACCACCAGTTGACAACAATGGATTGATCATCTTGGAAGAAGAAGCTTGATTGAGGAGGCGGTACACCAGTCTACAGAAGCCTGATTCACCATAAAATAAACAAATCTCATCAGCCGATCGTCACCAGCCGGGCAGAGGACACAGGAAGTAAAAAAAAAAGAATACACCGAAGCATGTACAGAACGGTCTATTGTTGGGAATGTTGGCTCAGCTGAGTTTGGCGGGGACAATCCCACCGCCTAGCTGTCATCCTATCTTTACACGGAGAGGATAGTCTGAAATTGGAAATCTCGGGGAAACCATAGGAAGCTGTGATATAAACAACAAGCCTTTTATTGGGGACCTATGCCCTAAATATGATTCGCCCAGGTACATAATTGCTTTAAAAAGGTGAGTTATTTTTTTACAGGTGGTCGTTATTTACATATTTAAATGTAATTCTACTGTCCTATAAGCTTATGTCCATAGTCTTCTTGAAAACCATTTCTGATATCCCACCCTTCAGTGCTGCGTATATAAGCAGAATCGTCCAATACAGTATTAGAGCTCCGAGAAGCGGTCTGGTGGATTAAATTGGCGAAACCGCTGGGAGGGTTCACCACTGATGAGCCAAGCCCTCCCAATATATTTTTTCATCGCAGTAAGGACAGTAGAAGTTTGTATTATGTATAAAAGAAACATTCGTGCTTTTAAATCCTTTCATTTTATATGTATAGATGGCGCATTATTGCTTTGTGTTAATTTACATATCCATTTACATACGGCTCTCTTTTCTCAATGTTTCTTCTCTCACGCAGTCAAAATATCACCAAAGAATATAACGCTTCCTTCAGATAAAAAGCAACAAAAACAGAGCAAAGCAATCAAGAGAATTTCGAAATCAAACGTTTTTATGGACTGAAGAAATAATTGTAGAAATAAAATACAATCACATCAAAAGCAATTATATATATATTTTTTTGTACCGAAGTTTCAGAGGCACAGTGTCCACCTTCCTCGGAGTTAAAACAAACTATATAAATGATGCTGATATTATAAATAGAAAATAATGAGTATTAAAAACGAGACAAAATCAGTAGAAGGAAGTTTATATTTTTAGTTGAATATTCTGAATGTATCAATAAATATTTAAAATGTTTAACAGCAAGATTTTTAACAACGGAACCTAGCTTATAAATCGGCTTTGACACGTCATATACTTGTTAAAAAAAAAAAAACAGGAGTAAACAACCAGATATTTTTCAATCGAAAAGAATGAAGGAAAAGAGTTAAAAGTAAAATGTGTTTTTCACCCTTAATATCAATAATACAATTTTTCTTTATATTGTAGCAAAGTATTTATTATTTTATTAACAGAGTATCATTTTTTATGTTTATATTTTGCTACTCTGTAAACTTCCCTCGTTGCTTGTCATTTACCATTCATAGTTTGTTCTTGTCTTAAATAAATTGTTGTGTCATCCTGAAGTTTGTCTTTCCTAATTTTCCACGTGGCAATATTAATATTAGCTACAACATAGAGTTACGTGGGAGGATGATATTCATGTACTAAAAGAGGTACCTCTCCCTTTAAATATGCATCAGAACGATGCCACCATTGCATCACTCTAGTAAAAAAGCTTTACTAGTTATCATAAAGAATGAGACACAACACCGGTTTTATCAAATTCAGACAACAGCCAACAACCTGTATACCATGTATAGGTGATAGGTATTTCTCGTGCTATCCTTTTTTATATGCAAACTCCGCCTTTGCTGGTCCCAAGCCCGGATGAAAAAGGAGGAGGGGGAGCAGTAACAAGCTCACTAAAAAACCTGAGCTCAGCTGGCCCGGCTGATAGTACCCTGTAAGGGCTCCTGATCTAGGGATACAGGATGAGCAGTGTTTGTACTCCATGTTAGGAGCAGCTGCACATGGCGTCTGGTTCTCATGTCAGAGGCGGCCATTTCTTTTGGAGCTAAGTCGGACTGCCACTGAGTAGTGCTCCCAGTCTTAATGACAAAGGCAGACGCATTCTACTTCACCCAATAATGATCTCAAGCTTTAAAAGCTTGATACCCTAATATTATTGAGTGGAGACAAGAAAGAAGAAGATATGCAAATTCCCGTAGGTTATGGGAGAGGGTAGAGGAAAATACTGAACACTCAACAAATAAGAGAGAAATAAATGGATATCTTTAGAGAGCTCCTACAGATCAGCAACAAGAAGGAGGAAAGCAACATTTAGGAAAGTTTCAAAATAGCGACAGGTATTTTTTTAAGGGGGGAGATTCTTGACGTTTTAAAAAAGATAATATCTATTAGGAAGCTGATGGCTGTTTGCCAACATGGAGAGAACCCCTGTATGTCTTCATCATCACTACCTTCGTTGGTTAAACCGTGGTTCACAGGTCCTTTTGTACGTTTGAACACCAACCTTTCTTCTAATATATAGATGCATGGACAAAACTAAAGGAAGTTTGTATATTTTGATGTCGCTGATCTTCTTTCTTTTTTAGGAAACTGTAGTGTATTTGCATATCCATAATTCAATAAGCAAATGGGCTTTGCCCGCGTGGGTTCGAATCCCATCCTCGTCGCCAGAGTTTGTTTTATCCTTGAAAATGGGGAGGTAGCCAAGAGTGAGGTGTCGCTTCAGTGAGGCAAAACGGACTCCAGTAATCTCGTTTATTAACATCAATTGACTGACTACTGGTGGCTAAAAAACTGTCGCTATTTATATACAAAATTCTATGAAAACCATTATGCAAAACAGGATATTTGCATATCCATAATTCAATAAGCAAATACACTACAGAGACATAGGAAAATTTGTTCACACTTGGGTTTATCTCGTATGTCATCAATAAAGGTCACTGTAATATCTTTCAGAGTTATTGTCTAAATTCCGATTTTCATGCTAAAAGGTAAAACTTCTTCAAGTTTTGTCCATGTGTGTGTGTGTGAGTGTATATATATATAAATAATTAAAATTTATTTCTTTAAAGTCCTTATCTCCTGCAATGAATAAAAATGTCAAAGAGGGAGCTTATATGGCTCGGGGCAGTGGTGAACCCTCACAATAATATCCATAAAAAAGGTGTCAATTCCATTTTCAAACGTCTGTTTAGAAACAGAGAGATGGATAAAGAACGACGTCAATTCCATTCTCACGTCAACCAAGACGTCCATCTACAAATTCTTTCTGAGCTTTGAGATGAAAAGGTAGATAACGAAGACCTCCTGATCATTTGAAGGAGGACCCTTTAGTGTTGGGGAAGCCTCCTTGAATGAATAGAATTGCAAATGGTCGTGTTTATTGGTGTGCTCCCCCCTCCCTTAACAAAACTAATGTTTAGGATTTACCATTGACGGAGGTTAATAAAACTGGTTTAAACTCTAAAACACAAAATGGCAAAAAAAATTCTTGATATCTAAATATGGAAGGAGAGGCAGGCTGAAGAACAAAGAGTTAGAAGAAAGAGCGCAAGTGATGCTCGCGACAGAGGAATCTTGGAGCGTCATCAAGCCTTCTGATTAAAAACGCCGCCGCGGCAGGATGAGAGAGGGAGATCTCGTTAAGACACATTCAGACAAATGTTGATTAGCAAGGCACGTGTGCAAATGAGGGAGGAGGAGGAGGGTGTCGCAAGACTTAGGCAACGATGCAAATTGGAGTGACGTAGGTACTGTGGATTGTCGGCATTAGGACATATGTTGTGTTAGCGTAGTCAGTCGGAAGGGGAGGGTTTTAGAGAGAGGCCATGTCGGACAAACACACACGTTAAACACCTTGCTTAAATAAATAAATTTTAAAATATTATAACTTCCCGTCCGAAAAAAATAACCATCTATTTGTAAAAGTTGTATGTAAAGTCCTCATCAAAAGAAATGAAAAAAAAAATCTCATCAACATTGGGTAGGCTAAAAATTGGATTCAAGGCCTCTATCAAAGGAAAATGAATATACCATCAACATTAGGATGGCTAAAAGTTAGATGCAAGGCCATCATGAAAAGAAAATAAATATACCATCAAAACAATAGGAAGGTAAAAGTGGGATGCAAGGCAGTCTTCATAAAAAAAAAATAATAATAATAAATCCCATCAACATTGGGACAATAAAAAATGGGTGCAGGCCTTCATCAAAAGAAAACAAATACCATTAACATTGAAACGGAAAAAGTGGAATGCAAGGCAATCCTCATCAAAATAAAATGAATCCCATCAACATTGGGAAAGTAAAAGTTGGGTGCAAGGGCTTCGTCAAAATAAAATAAATACCATCAAAATTAGAATTTGAAAAAGTGGAACTCGAACCATTATTATCAAAAAAATAATAATAGATAAATAAAGATCCCATCAACATTAGGAAGGCAAAAGTCATCAAAAGGAAATCAAATTCGTAAATAGCGGGAAAGTGGGGGATGCAAGAGCCCTAAGGAAAGATACATTTGTAAACAATAGGAAGATATTGTGGAATTCCTGCTTAAAAATAGAAGAAGAACCTTCTCGCCAACAATGTGGGAGAGTCCAAGGAGCAAACACTGACAAGATAAAAATGCGAATTCTAATTCTGAAATGAAATAAAGTGTGAACAACGAGGGCATGTTGAGAGGTAGAAGCTCGTATATAGGAAAAATAAAATTGTCAACAATGGAAAGGTAAATGTGGTTTGTGTGTGTGAAGACTTTTTTAATGAAATAAATTTCTCACAACAATGGGAAGATAAAAGTAGAATATAGGTTCTTATATTTGAAATCATATCACCACAACAATGGGGAAGGTAAAAGTGGTAGGCAGTTTCAAAAGGGAATAAAATCCTCAACAATGGGAAAGGTAAAAGTGGTAGGCAGTTTCAAAAAGGAATAAAATGCTCAACAATGGGAAAGGTAAAAGTGGTAGGCAGTTTCACTAAGGAATAAAATCACCAACAATGGGAAAGGTAAAAGTGGTAGGCAGTTTCAAAAAGGAATAAAATCGTCAACAATGGGAAAGGTAAAAGTGGTAGACAGTTTCACTAAGGAATAAAATCCTCAACAATGGGAAAGGTAAAAGTGGTAGGCAGTTTCACTAAGGAATAAAATCACCAACAATAGGAAAGGTAAAAGTGGTAGGCAGTTTAAAAAGGAATAAAATCCTCAACAATGGGAGGCAGTTTCAAAAAGGAATAAAATCCTCAACAATGGGAAAGGTAAAAATGGTAAGCAGTTTCAAAAAGGAATAAAATCGTCATCAATGGGAAAGTTAAAAGTGGTAGGCAGTTTCAAAAAGGAATAAAATCGTCATCAATGGGAAAGTTAAAAGTGGTAGGCATTTTCAAAAAGGAATAAAAGCGTCAACAATAGGAAAGGTAAAAAGTGGTCAACAATGGTAAAGGTAAAAATAAGGTTAAACGACTCAAATACATTGTAAAAATAAGAGATCAAAATATATAATACAAAGACTAAAAAAAAGGTCATTCGAACATAGAATATATAAAGAAAAAAATCAGCTAAATAAATTTTTTAAAAAAGTCTAAGATTAAAATTAAAAAAAAAAAAAAAAAAACGCTACCCCAACAATGAGGAGTGGTACACTACTAAAGAAAGAAAAACAGGATTCCATCAAAACCTATGAGGAGAATATCAACGAGAAGGATTACAGAATGTGGGAGGGGTGCAGACGGACAAAGAGTGCATATGCCCCAAGAACGATCAAACAAAGAAACAGAACTAAAAGGTGGGAGGAGGTCCCTAGACGCTGTTTCAGAGAAAGAAAGAGGCGTGCAATGAGAAAGATTTACCAACAAAGTACACTGCACTATGGTGCAACTGACTATCAGATCAATTAGGGTGGGGCAGACGATGCAAATAACAAAGGCAAGCAGCCAAGGGCAGCCGAGGGGTGAAGGGATGCCCACACCCAGTGGAGGAACGTGCCCTTGGGCGACCCTTCCTGACCTCTGTGTTAACCCCGACCGCCTTGTCCTTCCAATACATCCATATCTTGCGAAATATAGATCAATCCTTACGTGGAATACATTAATGAAGACGGTCTCCTGGAGATTCAATCATTTTTTACCAACATCATCCGATATTCCGACGATGCGCTGATCACCTATGGAGAGAAAGTGTCAAGAGACACAAAGTATTATGTCTGAAAACAGAAATATTTAGTTAAGAATGAACAGTACACTCATGGACAAAACTTAAGGAAGTTTCATAGTTTGATATTGTCGGTTATTATTATTACTATTATTTATAATTTTTTTTTTGAAGGAGACAGAGGCAAATTTTGTTCACACTTGGTTATCTCATTCAATTCCTAAAAAAAAAAATTTGAGCACAGAAAAAAAAAACTATAAAAAAAAAGACGGAATAAACTAATAAATATCAAAAAGATTAAGTACAGTAGAACCTCACTTTAAAGGACAACACCTAATTGCAGAGCCAAAATGTCTTTCAGATAGAGATGTCCTCTTACCGGAGAGTTGCTAACTAGTAAAAATGGTAAATTTTGGTGATGAAAACTGTCCCTTGTAGAAAGAGAGGTGTTCTCTAGCGTGAGTGTCCTCTCATGGAGGTTGTTCTACTGTAATAATATATATTACTACTATAAAACACACCTAACAACGACAACATTCAAACAATAAACTGATATTAAGAGAAGGCATTTAGATGCTCACTCGGAAAAAAAAAATTAAAACGAAACAAGTTTCACTAATAAAATATTCTTCATGAAGAAAGAGATAGGAGAAAAATATATTTTAATTATTAGAGATAAAATGCGCACTAAACAAAACAAAAAAAAAATATTATGTCAAATGTAATTGGCAGGAGAAACTGATAGGTTAAAAAAAAAAAATAATTTCAAATAAATAAGTAAAAAAAAAAAACTAATTAATGGAAACACAAAATAAAAATGGCATGATGAAATTTTACAAGTAAAAAAAAAAAATTTTAATTGTTCACACCTCGATGAGATAATGAGGGAAATGTAGATCACAGATCAGCAGACGAAGAAAAAAAAAGTTAATTAAAGTCAAATTATGACGTTCAACAACCTAGATGAAATAACAAGAAAACAACACAGCAGTCTCTATCCTCTATAAACTACGCGCACAATATTTTTTATTTAAAATACAAAATGCTATTAATTCAATTATTCATTATTTGCGAAAACGAAAACAACAAAAAATATATATTTATACGTTAAAATTCTGCAAAATATTCCTTTTAATGTATAAAATAAATAATAATGCAGAACAAAATATTTAAACCGTTATTGATCGTCTGATTCGAAATTAAATGGCGCCATTTTTTGTTAGGTGTTTTCGTTTGGCGAGATAAAACCAACGATTTCCTTACTAGTAGAAAATATGTTGTGATATGTGCAAATAGGTACATTTTAGTTAAGTTAAAAAAAAAACACTAATAGATTATTACCAGATGCAACAGCTAACGTGGTCATAGTACTGTATTAATTTTAAAATATTGTAACAAAGTATTTATTAATTTTATTATTTTTATTAACAGAGTGGTCATTTTTAGGTTTATATTTTGCTACTCAGCAAATTTCCCAATTTTTCTTTTGTTTACCATTCATAGTTTGTTCTTGCCTGAAATAAATTGTTGTCTCCTCCCGAAGTTGGTCTTCCCTAATTTTCCACGTGGCAATATATATATACTAGCCGAATGACCCGGGCAACGCCCAGGGTTTACCCGATTAAATGCCTTTATTAAAATACTATTCGTTACAATTATAAATTGGCGCCGTGGATGTCATTCTTGTATAATATATAAATGAGTTTTAAAAATTTTACATCTATGTACATATGTCGGATTGCAAATAATTTTGGAAAAGGGCCAAGCATAAATTCAATGATTTAAAAACGTGGAATTTATTTTTTTTTTACTTTTTGACCATATAATCCAGTTTTCTAAATGTTGCGTGCGTTACTCAACAATGGCCGACGTGGTATGAACAAAAAGAAAAGATTTCAAGGATGGCATTCATCAACATGAGAAAAATAAAACCTGAAAATTCCTATCCAAATCTTTTTTTTTTTTTTTCAACCAATAAACAAGAAACCTCCATTAACCTGTTGAGCACTGCTAAAACACTTGGCTCCAGGATTGATGCCAAATTTGTCATGTGCCATCATAGATGTATCTTGGCGATTCAATTATACATCTTGATAAGGCACAATTTGGCATCAATTCTAAAATAGGTTAAAAATACAGCTGATATTATGTAAATTTTATAATGTACATATAACTTGTTAAGTTTCATTTTGTATCAATATTTCCTGTATCGTTCCAATTTTAGTATATGTACCGCCGAACAAGCGTGTACAATTTTTCCTGTAGAAGGGCGTTATCCCGAAAGCTCGAAAAACGTTTATTAAAAAAGATACTCATCCATGAACGTTTACTTTGGATTGTAAAAGGTATTTTAAAAATACTAATATTTTTATTAAATAAACACGCTGTTGTTACCTTGATAAAAGTTGGCGTTCAGCCAACTAAAATACACTCGAGGACAAAACTTAGGGAATTGGAAAGGCTTTTTTTGAAGAAGAAGACAGGCAATTTTGTTCACACTTGTTTATCTCGTTTGTCTTCAATAAAGGTCACTGTAATATCTTTCAGAGTTATTGTCTGAATCCCGATATACATGCTAAAAGGTACAACTTCCTTAAGTTTTTTTTAAAGTAAAGTAAATAAATACCTTTTACACAATCCAATAAAATCATTTTTATAATTTAAAATACTTTTTGGGACACCTTGTATCAATACAAGCCTGATGGACCCGGCTTCGCCCATCCTGATATCACATTTCAACCATGTTAGAAAACCTAAAATCCGTGAAATTTTTAAAATAATAATAATAAAAAACAACTAATCAAATTGAATGATTAAGTCCAACCAGTACTGCCCCCTAGTGATAAAAATAAGAATTACAATAAATTCGGATTTTTCGATTTATTAAAATTCCCCACATGGATTTATTATAATTATTATTAATTATGCAAATATCTTCAGCTAACTCTATTCAGTTTAGATGGAGTAACAAAACATCGATGTAAGGAAGTGAAGGTTCCCTATCTCAGATAGTAATGCTAATAATGCTTAATCATAATGATAATGTGAATCTATAATTAAAAAAAAATCAATTAGCCTATTTGATATTTGATTTGGGGAGGGGGGGGGATTCTCCCCTATTCTATACCCGGATAAAAATGACGCACTCGGGGAATTCGGGCATTTCCTTGGTCATTCGTCTGGCTAAAATATAGACGAGCTAATGATCGACCTCTTCTTCCCTAAAATAAAAGCGGTCAGTTGGAGCTCATTCAGTCGAAGGCTCACCTATCTACTATGCAAATAGAGAGAAGTAATATAATTTAATATACAGTTACGAGCGTCATTCCTCATCTCCTAATCAATCAGTCAGTTTTCATCTCTGTCACCGTTTGCTTTTTTTTTTTTTTGGAATGGCGCCCTCCTATTGGTTGGCTACGGTCACGTCACCTTTGCCCCCCCCACTCGCTATATATGTAACCATTGTGTTGGAGCGGGTCGCTCCCTAAATAAATGCATATATTAGATAATAACCAAATGGAATCCTCTCTTTCTTTTTCCCAGTAAGAGACGCCTACGGAAGCCAACAGTACATAGACAGATAAAGCACATAGGCTATAGTTATTAACTAACATATGCAATTATTTAAAGCGCCAATTTATAATTGTAACAAATAGTATTTGAATCAAAACATTCAATCGGGTAAAACACGGGCGTTGCCCGGGTCATTCGGCTAGTTTAATATAATGTGGCTTATGATTGTAAAACGACATTTGAAATACTATCCCGCATGTGTTTCTTTTCAAGGAGAGAAATAACGATTATTTCTAACCTTTTGGATGAGGTATGAAAGGGTGAATTGTGAAGAGTAATGATAAACGGAAAAATAAAAGTGTCCAGGGATGGGAATCGAACCCACAGTGTTCCGCTTACCGGGCAGATGCCATGTCCACTAGGCTACCCTGGACATATTTTTCGTTGGTAAATAATACATAAAGTAATTTATAATACAGAAGTAATGTGCATTGGTTTGTTTGTCCCGCACATACGTTTTTCTCCAAGAGTTCACCTATACGAAAGACATTTCGACAAGCTAGAGAGGCTAGGTCTGTTGGAAAACAGTCACTGTCAGAATTTCGACAACGGACTATGCAAATTAGTCCGATATCAGTCTTAATTTGCATATTGAGTTTATACCGCCTACATTCCCGCGATAGTGGAATCTATCTAGATGAAACTTTGACTCTAACTCGGAGTTATTGCTATAGTTTTGACGCCGTAATATGCAAATGAACTCCCTTAAAGGTTAATTTGCATATTGTGTTTATATTTCCGCGATCTATCTAATACTATATATAGAGGACGTCTTTTGAAATGAAATTTTTGTATAGGTTTGACGCACAGTAAACATATGCAAATAACGCGCCAACTATATTGAAAAAAAAAACCCTAAGACAAGAATGTTACTTTTAAAACCAAATGAAACAAACTTTTTATCGCGCGCGCAGTGAGAACACACAGAGTAAAAGTTTGTTTCATTTTGTTTTAAGAGCAACATTCGTGTCTTAGGGTTTTATTTCTTACGTACAGTAATTATCAAATTTGTGCTAAAACTGGATCTTTTTGTTTTTTAACATATCCATATTTTCATATTCTGGGATTACATAAAAAATAAAATAAAAAAGTTGTTATATATATTTATGAAATCATATCTTCGTTTATATACGCGTCTCTAAACAATGTTAGTATTCAAATTTCGAAACTATTTTAAATGCGTAAGATTTTTTTTTGAAATTAAACAATTTCTACTGCCCTTATTATTTTCCATTGCAGTAAGAGCAGTAGAAATTGTTTAATTTCAAAAAGAATCTTACGCGTTTAAAATAGTTTCGAATTTTGATAACAGATGGCGCGCTAGTACATCATATTATAAATGTTAGTATTACTGCTAATAATAATAAATGATGAAATATTTTTGTTACAACAGGTTTGGTTTTTAGGCACACACACAAATATTCACTCAAGCGGAACGCCAGGCGAAGCCGGGTCATAAAAAAACCGTCTAATTTTAGAATACAAGAAGCGCCTGGTAAAACCAACTACACCTGTCTATAGCATTCACCTCGAATGATAGATTTCGGGTTCAACAGGAGGGACGGTAGGTTTACCTTACTGTCGATAGATGGCGCTGACCTTTCGTATAGAAAGAAAACGGCCGAGACACCCCTGAGCGAAGCAATTAACATTCGGAACCCGTTCCTTCACCGCCAGGTAGACAGCGGGAGAGAAAAAACCGGCAGTTACTTTTTTTGTCCCTCTCTCCCGTGTGTATATTGATAATGTAACACACCTTGTCTGAACACTCGGATTTTCCTGGAAAATCTCTTGAAGATATCTTGAAAAAGCCATGGTCCACTTGTGCTATGTGAGCAGAAGAACTTAAATTGACTTGTTCCATATGTAAATACCTGCTTTCTTTCCTCTTTTCGCTCTCCACTTCTCCCATCCATATTTCCAAAATTTTTTTTATTTTATTTATTTATTTTTTAAATTCTTCTTATTTCTTTATTCTTTCTTATAATCTGTATATATTTACCATATGTATATATTCTTTCACCATTTTTATTTCCCACTTTCTCCGTTTTGTAACCCCAAGGAGAATCCCCTGTAAGACCTGTGTGTCTTAATAAAGGCTTTTGTGTGTGTGTATGTGTGTAACACACCTTGTCACAATTATATGTACAATATCAATATATATATACATGTGGCAATATAATAAGGTGGGGAAAGAGAAATAATCACACCACAAATTGTAAAAGGAACCCAGGCAACCAGAGAGAAAGAGAGCCGGGCGGCCGTTCGTATCGCACACAATCCCCAACTGTCTTAAAAGTCCCAAGGTGTTAACGGACGGACCCCATTTGCCGCCCCTTGGAATGTCGCTGCTGTCTCAAGTGACGGGACTTTACATCCCGTCTCTCTCTCTGGGCTGGCTCTAGGTTTGCTTTATTATTCCTGAAAGAGTATATATTATGACATACATATAGCATAAAGTTGCGGGAGGATTATATTCATGTACCTACTAAGGTACCTCTCCCTTTAATTAAGCATCAGAACACGATGTTTATCACTCCAGTAAAAAAAGTTTTATTAGTGGTAATAAAGAATGAGCCCAAAACAACACCAGTTTTTATCTGGGTTTGCCAAAACTGGTGTTATGGCTTCATCCGTCCCTAGTAAAGTTTTTTACTAGAGTGATCAACATAATACACCGTCCTGATGCATAATTAAAGGGAGAGGTGCCTTAGTAGGTATATATATATATGTGACAATATAGTGGTAATAATGTGGTGAGGAGAGAAATAATCACACGACGAGTTGGAAGAGGAATCTGGAAGCCACCCGAGAGAGAGAGGGAGAGCGAGCGATGAACCCTGAACGACCGTCTTGTGTGGTCACCACCCCCCGACTACTGTCCCAAAATAGTCCTCAGGTGTTGACGGGCGGGCCCCTTTTGCCGCCCCTTTGGAATGTCGTGATGTCTAAAGTGACTCCCTTTAGCTACCCATCTCTCTCTGGCTGACTCTAGGTTTGTTTTATTAATCCCGGAAGAGCATATATTATGACATATATATATAGCATAAAGTTGCGGGAGAATGGTATTCATGTATATACCAAAAGTGGCACCTCTCTCTCTGTCTGCCAAGTCATCCATACACAGGTTCTTTCTGAGCCTTGAGATGAGGGGAGAACGTGACTTACTGTCTGGAGGAGGACTCTCCGTCGTTGGGGGAATCTCCTCGACATTACACAACTGTATATAGTTTACTCTTTTATTTTATCTCTCTTTTTATAATTATTATATACTACTACCATTGACTTGTATATGAGGTCAATAAAATATTTTTAAATCTCAAAAAAAAATCTCTCTCTCTTTTAAAATACATTAAAAAACAATGTACAGTAATCCCTCGTTATCACGAACTCGGATTATACGAACTCTCGGTTTGCGCGAACCGTTTCTTTTCCGTTTATACATTTATTCGGTTTATAAATTCGGTTTATACGAATTCGGTATATATTCTTTTAAGACGAAAAGGGTATTTCGTTCTCCCGTTGAGTTCGTCTTAACGAGGGATTACTGTATTTTGTTTATCAGCCCAGTACAACATGTAAAGGTGTGGGGATGAAGAATGAGGCTCAAGAGCCGTTTTGTCAAATTCAGACACAAAAAGCCAACAAGCTGTATACCATAGTGTCGGGCTAATGGCCTTCATCAGTACAGGGACGGCTTCGATTTCATAGTACCCTTAGGAGGGAGGAATTATGAATTCGGTCAAATAGGTCAGAAAGGAGTTTTAAGGGGAGAGGTGCCTCTACATATAAGCTATTCAATAAAATAATCCCTTGTTATCAATATTAAGTTGAAAACACCCCCCAGGGGGAAGTTTCTTATATTATATATTTTTTAATTTACATATACACCTATCCCCCGATTTACACGGTACTTGTTTTACACGTTTTCGCTTTAACACGGTTTTCCAAATAAGTTTTTTTGTTGTTTGTTTTTATCGCACTATATTAAATGCTACTGTGATTGAACACATGCGCTGTGTACACATCTCACGAGGAATCCCGAGCTTATGTGCTGATTTGCTGCACACGCACACTGTGTCTGTATTTCTTCGCATAAAAATTTCGAGAAAATTTTTAATTTTCGATTTACACGTTTTTCTCAGGAACGTATCTACAATGTAAATCGGGGGATAGGTGTACATTTAATTTATATATTAATATGTTATAATACCTTGATAAAGGTTCAGTCAACTGAAATATTGGTAAAATAAATGATATTTTGATCCAATATATGTCTTTTTAGTTAGAAATTTACATATATCTAGCTTTCGGGCATGAGAGCCCGTCTACAGGAGAGTCATACAATAATATTCTCACGCTTTCTCCTGTAGAAGGGCTCTCGTATACCCGAAAGCTTGTAATTTGTAAAAAAAAAAAAAAATTAAGACACTTATCCCTGGAGGCCTAGGGGTGTTTTCTAATTAACATATAAGCTATGCAAATATATATATATATATATTAAGGCTAGGCGATTTGAAGTTGAGAAAGGTTTTGATCGTTAGCACCACCTATCAGGGAACATCGTGACACGACTGTCAGGATAACACTAAAGTGTTGTTTACAACCCTCGACACTACAACAACAGAAATTACCATCTTTCAGCCATGCCATCATCATTTACGACCCGAGGAGGAAAGTCGGCAGCACTTCGGAGAAAGAAGAAAGAAGGCGGCTTGAGTGGAAAAGGTAAATTCAAGGAAGCCATTACACCAAAGGAAATAAGGAAAAAATTTCGCTGGGGAGAGAGAGAGAAACGAGAACCTTGGGAGAGGATATTTCTTTAAAGAGTAATTAGACTGATGGTTTTCCTTCGTCAATACAATCTTTCTGTCATTTGTGATTTGTTCTTTTAACTACCAGTGTGTGATGACAAAGAGCATGTATCTGAAAGCTTCAAGATGAATCTCACACACGCGCGCCATCTACTGGACTACATTTCAACTAAACGTTGTGATGGATGGTTGTAAATTATAGATTTAAAAAACATGTTGGATATTATATAGGTACCACAGACGACTGGCGACATCAAAGACCTCACTTCCTTAAGTTTTGTCCATTAGTATAGTTGCAGCTTCCCGTAATGAAGACACTGCTCTAAAAGTCCGACAGACTTCCCATAAAGATACCCAGCAATTATTGCTCTGGACAAACATAGATAAATGTTGGTGGAGTTTGAACCGTCGTAATCTCTCTTTTATTGCCCTTATATAGACACGTGTCTGACCTTTTTTACTTGAAATATGTAATAAACATTTTTTTTACATACCGCATTCTAAACCTTTTTCAAACGAAAAAACATATTTTGTGTTAATTACAAAACGCACATAGCTCTTTATATTAAAAAAAATATATATATATACTCGGGAATTATATTTACATATTTACCGTCTAAATGCAACATTGTTTACGGTTGTATTCCTAACATAAAACGATATGAAGGAAGCCAGAGGGAGAACCAACCAATCAGTGAACGAAATAAACTGACACCCCCTATGTCCACTTCAGGAGCAAACCCATCATCCCACCTGTGTGTGGTCATTCTAAAGTATCGAAATTTCTTGGTTTTTCGGGAAGCCACTGGGACCAAAAATCTTTTTGGTCGCAGTGGTTACAGCCTACTCCACTCTGACGAGCGCCAAAAGCGCGATGTGGATGGCTTTTCTTGATTTATCAAGAAATTGGGTTGGCCAAATATCACGGAGCAAGTTAAATAAACGTTTAGTTTATTTTTGCTCCACTAAATGGCGCTCTTTCATCTAAAAAGCACATGTGCTCGTGGTCAGGAGAGAGAGTGAAATGCCTTCTTTATTTTTAGTGTAGAAATTATATTAGAGGAAACTTTTTTGTTCCATTACTACCTATGGGTGTTGCACTTTCTATTTCTACATATGTAGACATGTGGTGTACTTACAGTACAAGCTGTCACTACCCACCATGGCCTGGTACTACATGTGACAATTAAAACATACTTTATTGACACTCGTCAATAGTTACATTCAATCAAGAATTAATGGGATTTACAGATTGGGGGGGGGGGGGGGGGGGAGCATTTCGCTGAGTATGCGCAGGCCCTCACGCACAAAGGGATCCGAGCTCCGAGCGCGCTCAGATGCAGCGCTGACGATCCCGGCAAGAGTGGTTCTCTTCTGAGTGGAGAGGCGCCTGAGGAGAGGTTCCCTATCGTCGGGGAAAATAATTGCCTCTACGATGTCACCCTCAGTGACTCCGATATCGGATAAAGTCTCCAAGTAGCGCTCATCGCTTAATTCATAAATTATGTCATTTGCCTGGTCGTAGCAGGCATCAATGAATTCGGTAGACAGTGGAGGTGGAGGTGTCGCGATGTCCGGCGACGTCTTTTCCCCGTGGAGAGCGGGTGGTGTTGGCTTAGCAGGCCAAGGCGCAGGCAGTGTGGGTGTTGGAGGCACTGCTGGTGTTGTCCTGAGCTCGGCCTTGACTTGTCCGAGGACCTTATATAAATTAGAGGTGTGTCCGGGCTTCAGGTCCAGAATTTGACCGATCAGGCCGACGAGGGCGTCGCACTGCGGAGGCGACAGGAGGGGTCCCTTCCTCTGCGCCTTGGTCCTCGAGGAGAGGAGGTCCAGGACCTCCTCCCGCCCAAGACCAAGGGCGTCCGTCTTAGCGAATGACACGCTGGGGAGCCCCTCGATGAAAGCATCGAGGTCGACTCTCGTAGCGTTTTTTTGCCGATGACGTGGAGGACGCAAAGGTCTCCTCCACGATGGACATCTCCACGTCCGGTGTTGGGGCCGCAGGCTCGCGAATCCCAGGTGTTTGCAGGGACGGAGCAGGGGTCACTGGTGGAGGGGCAGGAGGCGTCTCCTCCATAGGAAAGGCTGGGGCCGCTGGTGGAGATGGCCGAGGTGCGGATGAGTGGAGCGCAGCTCGGGCCACGGGAGGAGCGCTGCAAACCTCCATGGCTGGATTGGAGGGTGTCGGCGCAGGAGGCTGGGCTGCTGACCGCTGAGGCGGTGCAGGGGTGGTCGGTGGTGGGACGCCAGCAGGAGTGGTCGGTGGGGCCGTTCTGGTGTTGTTGGCCAGCCCTGCAAGCAGGGGGCAGATGGCCCTCCGATGCCCTTGTCCGTGGCACCTGGAACACCTGATGCCCGAGGACAGGTACGCAGGCCAGGCTTGGCCTTTGATGTTGATGTCAAGGCGGGTTGGAAGCCTCTCGATGGTGATCCCCTCATGTAGGGTGATGAAGACGTCACGCCGGCCATCGACGTAGACGTAGGGGCCCGCCTTCATCTGCTTAGGGGCGATGGACGTAACCCGCCCATATGGAGAGAGGGCGGTGATGACAGCAGAGTCCGCCACAAAGAAGGGGAGGTTACCCACTGTAATCCTTTCCGCTCTTTTGCGGAAAGGGAATGCCCTGAGGAGTGTTCCCTCAACCTCGAGGCCCTCACTTATGAGGCGCTCGGCCAGGCCTCTGTTGGTCAGTCCCAGGAGCTGGTGGCCGTTCACCTTGGTGATCTGGATGACTCCGGCAGTTCCTCCGAGCATCCTGTCCAGTGCCCTAAGGTAGTGGAAGGGCTCCAGTTCGGGGCTGTGTTCGATGTACACACAGTGTTCCTCGGAGGAGGACGCCTGCCGCGCCCTGGCTTCCGCGATGTGTGCTCTGGTGACCCTGATCTCTTGGGCCCGCGGCACCGAACCCGCCGATGGTTGAGGTCGGCGAATGGTCCTAGAGCCTCCGGGATTGGAGGATGGTGCAGCCGCCGTAGGCGAATTTGCCGAGCCACGGCGCCTCTTCCTACCCTGGACGAGGGTAAATCCTTCCTCAGCTCCAGGATTCACCTCTTCTGTGATGTCAGCCCAGTTTCTCCGGACTTGAGCAGCGGCGTTAGAAGTTGGAATAGCCGCAAGAGAGAGAGAGAGAGGTCGACCGGCGCGGCAGAATTTGCATCCTGGCCGCCGGCGGGCGGATTTACATAGTTTTGATTTTTTCTCAAAACTATTGGAATTTCGTTCTGCAAATCTTGATTTGCGGATAATTCTGCACATGGTTTTGCTAGTGAGCCGTGCCTTACAGGCTTTTGCTCGGCTTTTGACGGGCTTTCAGCCCGTATAAAATTTGTCGCCATCCGCGACACTTTTCGCCCGCCAGAGGCGAAACACTCAGGAGCTCGCGTGACGCGTGGCCGCACGGCCGAGTGTAGACATGTGGTGTACTTACAGTACAAGCTGTCACAACCCACCATGGCCTGGTACTACATATGTAGACATGTGGTGTACTTACAGTACAAGCTGTCACTACCCTCCATGGCCTGGTACTACATGTGTAGACATGTGGTGTACTTACAGTACAAGCTGTCACAACCCACCATGGCCTGGTACTACATATGTAGACATGTGGTGTACTTACAGTACAAGCTGTCACAACCCACCATGGCCTGGTACTACATGTGTAGACATGTGGTGTACTTACAGTACAAGCTGTCACAACCCACCATGGCCTGGTACTACATATGTAGACATGTGGTGTACTTACAGTACAAGCTGTCACAACCCACCATGGCCTGGTACTACATATGTAGACATGTGGTGTACTTACAGTACAAGCTGTCACAACCCACCATGGCCTGGTACTACATGTGTAGACATGTGGTGTACTTACAGTACAAGCTGTCACTACCCACCATGGCCTGGTACTACATATGTAGACTTACCATGATTATCCTGGTCTATTATCATGTATACTCGGAATAAGTAAACAAACAAAAAAAAACGTTATGCCGTAGCAAGAACGATTTATAATCTTTACTTTAGCGCCACCTCCCGGCGAAATAGTTATGCAAATCAGGACCGGAGGGGGATTTTTTTTTTTAACGGGCTGTCGCTCGTTGCATCATTCTGAACAGCAGGGGGGATTGACTTTATGGTGGTCGCGCATGTTTAAAATGTAGGTTGGGTCACGAGGGGGGGGGGGGGGGGGGGGGGGACACCTCTCTCTCTGGCTGCTTGGACGTTGACACACGCTTGTCTTTCAGTCAGGACACTCTGTGATTGTCCTTGTACGGAAAACTTATCCTAAACGTTGTAGGTTTAGGTGGGGGAAATGATCAACTTAAATATTCCGTCTAAGTGTAACTGGATCATGGTGTCATGATCAACGAAAGATGCACCCCTACATCCCATTCCATGAGATCAGGCTCGAGGAGCATGGATTCATAGAATTCGTGTATTCTTTGCAAAAGGGGATAAGAAACAACAATTATATTGAGTGGGGACTTGAGGAGTATGGACTATGGAATTGGCGTAATCTTTGCACAAGGGGATAAGAAACAACAGGTCCCAGCTAAACTAGGAAGGTAAAAGGTAACCTACTTTGACGTCTCCACGTGCCGACCCTATTCAGGAGCCGGGATAAGTCTCAATATGGAGGAGCACTTATATAACACTAGCCGAATGACCCGGACAACGCCCGTGTTTTACCCGATTGAATGTTTTGATTCAAATACTATTTGTTACAATAATAAATTGTGGTCATGTGGCCTAGTGGTCATGGCATCTGCCCGGTAAGCGGAAGGTCGTGGGTTCGATTCCCATCCCTTGACACTTTTTTTATTTTATCCATTCTGACCAAAATCTATCCGTGAACTTCACACAGTGAACTTCACACAGACAGAATAAGGCAATTATATAAGTAGATTATGCAAAATATAAATAATAAAAATATCAAAAAATTAATAAAATATAAAATATAATAAATACTTTGCTACAATATTGTCTTGCCTTACATGGAACAATTTTGGATCATTAAAACATTAATTTAGATTGTTTTTAGGGTAATTAAGTTTTTTTTTAATGGAGAGACCTACGTGTGTGAATAAAAAAAACAACATTAAATTGAAAGAAAGATCTAAAAAAAATCAATAACGATATATATATATATCAATAGAAATGATTCTCCATCAATAACGGACAATGAGAGATCATCGGATACAAAAAAAGAGACAGAGAGACATGGGATAAAAAAAAAACGTGCGGAAGGAACCGACAACCTTGGAGCGATCATTTCCTGATGTCAACAACAACGACAACAAAAGAACTCCCGCTATGAGAGAGTTTGAGAGGGAAGGAGGGAGAGGGGGAAAAAAAGATTTTGTTATATTTGACTTTTGGCAACCTCTCTTTGTTTACACTCTTACTTCTTTTAAAAAAAAACGGTGCGAACCATTAATCATGTTTGTGTCGCCACGCCGAGGATGTCACGTGATCTCTTGTACACGATCTTGTAAATGATTATTACTCGGAGCATATTCCGTCGTTAAACATTCAAATCAACCTTCGCTTTCTTGGAGTTGTCAAACAGACTAGATCCTCTTGCCTCAGAATATAAAGTAAGGAGAAGCTTTAATTGTATCCAACTTAAACCTAGCTACCACTGATGTTGTCCCCAGTTAATTCTATATACAGTTACGAGCGTCATTCTTCATCTCCTAATCTCCTAATCAACTCTGTCACCGTTTGCTTTTTTTTTTGGAATGGCGCCCTCCTATTGGTTGGCTACGGTCACGCCATCTTTGCCCCCCCCCCCCATCATGTCGCTATTTATGTAACTATTGTGTTGGAGCGGGTCGCTCCTTAAATAAATGCATATATTAGTTAATAACTAAATGGAATCCTCTCTTTCTTTTTCCCAGTAAGAGACGCCTACGGAAGCCAACAGTACATAGACAGATAAAGCACATAGGCTATAGTTATTAACTAACATATGCATTTATTAAAGGCGCCAAATTTATAATTGTAACAAATAGTATTTGAATCAAAACATTCAATCGGGTAAAACAGGGGCGTTGCCCGGGTCATTCGGCTAGTGTAACATATACAGTAGAACTACCTCCCTGTAAAGGATAACACCTAATTGCAGAGTCAAAGTGTCCTTTAGGGAGAGGTGTCCTCTTACCGGAGAGTTGCTAAATTGTAAAAATGTTAATTTTGCAAATGAAAACTGTCCTTTGTAGAGAGGTGTCCGATAAAGGGAGGTTCTACTGTATATAACTTTGTATCATAAACCTTTGTAGATAGAGTTTCAGCAAAGTAACATGTAGAGTTCGCGCGGAGATGACCATCACGAAGCTACGGAGGAACAAACTGTCGCTCACAGACACCACAGGAACATCCTACCTGCAAACGTCCGCAACGTCCAAAATACTGACGGTGTCACCTTCGGCTCTACCCGCTAATATCCGTTTTGGGAGGAGCACGTGGCTGTCATAGTGGAGCCAGCTGTAAGTACATCGTACGTCTAAGGCAATAACTTACATATACTTGTAATTCTACATGGCTATAGTTTTATCGAATATCATAACCAAAATTCAACCCCACAGTGTCGGAGATATAAGCAGAATTGTCCCATACAGTATTAGAGCTCTAAAAAGCGCGCGGTCTGGTGAATTAAACTGGCGAAACCCGCTTGGAGAGGGTTCGCTATTTGATTAGCCAAGCTCTTCCAATATTTTTTTGTCATCGCAGAAAGGATAGAGAAAGTTGGTCCTATTTGAAAAAAAAAAAAAAGTTTAATAATTTCATTTTGTTCGTCATGGTGTGACAGCTTGTAGTGTAATTATACACCATCACATGTATATACATAACTAGCCGAATGACCCGGGCAACGCCCGTGTTTTACCCGATTGAATGTTTTGATTCAAATACTATTTGTTACAATTATAAATTGGCGCCTTAATTAATTGCATATATTAGTTAATAACTATAGCCTATGTGCTTTATCTGTCTATGTACTGTTGGCTTCCGTAGGCGTCTCATACTGGGAAAAAGAAAGAGAGAATTCCATTTAGTTATTAACTAATATATGCATTTATTTAAGGAGCGACCCGCTCCAACACAATAGTTACAAAAACGAAAAAGCGAGTGGGGGGGGGGGGGGTAAAGGTGGCGTGATCGTAGCCAACCAATAGGAGGGCGCCATTCCAAAAAAAAAAAAAAGCGGTGACAGAGTTGATTAGGAGATGAGGAATAACGCTCGTAACTGTATATAGAATGAAGAAAACTCTGCGGTTATAAGGTACTGTACAGGTAGGTATTGTAGAAGAGAGCGGTTCAATGTGAGGGAAGGTAATGCCGTCGTATCTGTCAACGCAATCACTCCTATCATCTCAGGCTATCTGCCAGCTGGGTGTACCCTCACACATTATCTTCACAACACCACCTTTCAAAGATAAATACATTTCTTACGTCATCTTCATTTATCAAAGGCAGGTTTGTAGACACGCACGTCAGAGTATTTGTCCCAGTAGGCAGAAAATAGACACCACGCACTCTTCAATTTCGAAAGTCGTTAGCTTTATTTCTATCTGCACTCATAGACAAAATTTAAGGAAATGGAATTTTTTTTTGTCAGTGGGGTCATCTATTTTATTTTTTTTTTCCTTTAAAGGAGACAGAGGTAATTCAAGATAAAATTATGAAAAAGTTTTAAAAACTACAATTTTTTTTTTCACAATGAGCTAATTTTAAAATAAAAAGAAACTCATTGTAAGAAATAATTTTTGTTGTGTTTTTGAACAAAGGTAATTTTTTATTCACACTTGGTTATCTCGTGTATCTTCACAATAAAGGTCACTGTAATATCTTTCAGAGTTATTGTCTCAATCCCGATATACATGTTAAAAGGTACAACTTCCTTAAGTTTTGTCCATGAGTGTATATTGGTTATCTCGTGTGTCTTCAATAAAGGTCACTGTAATATCTTTCAGAGTTATTGTCTAAATCCCGATATACATGCTAAAATGTACAACTTCCTTAAGTTTTGTCCATGAGTGTATATTGGTTATCTCGTGTGTCTTCAATAAAGGTCACTGTAATATCTTTCAGAGTTATTGTCTCAATCCCGATATACATGCTGAAAGGTACAACTTCCTTAAGTTTTGTCCATGAGTGTATTTATATATATTTAAAGTGAGCTGGAAATCAAATGGGGGATGTGGGTAAAGGGAATAAACAAGGCAAGAGATCTTCCAACCTCCCACATTGGTAAAATCTAACAGCTAGTTCGCAATAAGGGGGAAACCCTGAAGATATGTTGTGAACCCAAATATCCAGTAATTATAGTATAAATATAGTAGAATATTCAGGGAGATTAAACTGGCGAAACCTATAAGATAGGGTTCTCCAATGATGAGCCAGGTCTTCTCAATTACATATATATTTTATCCATCATACGCTTATAGTAATTGGCATTTTAAAACTATTTTCAATATAAAAAAAACAACGTATATAATGGATTATATTAATCCAATATATTTTATACGGAATAAATTTAAATCGTAACGTTTAGTTGATATTTATTCCCGTAGATGGCGCTCTATCGTCAATTTTTTTTTTTTTTTTTTTTTTTTTTATCATTTGAACGGTTAGAGGAGAAATGGCCACTAATTATGCAAAAACTTTTTTTATTTTAAAGTGCGAACCAAAAAAAAAAAAGTTCCAATTTTGAAATACAGATGGCGTTCTTTTTTTAAAAAAATCCTCTGCCTAATAAATAAATAAATAAATAAAAAACATTTTTGACCATTACTCCTACCATCTCTAGACCAAATCTGTCCAGACGGTATATTCTCTCATCGACCCTGCTGATTCCATAGCAACAGAAATCAACAAATATTTTATATAACAACAAAAAAACACAAAATATTAAAAAGATATAAATTAACCTTACCGGCTTCAATCAACATTCGTTAACCCTATATAAAGAAATATAATTTCAAAATTGCTTTCTCCCTTCAATATAATTTGGTATTGAGCAACAACACTTTCTTCTGGAAAACTAAAAAAAAAATAAAGGCGAACCGAAATTGCTTTTTCAACAAATTGGAATATAAGTTCTAAATTGAAGTGGTTAGTGCATATAACAAAGTTTGGTCTCAAATTATAGATCCAACTCCACACCTTTTTTTTTTATTCTGAAAATCTTACGCTAGTCTGGACGTTATAATGAGAAGTCTTTCTAAAAAATAAATTAAACGGAACGAAGTTTGTTTATTTAGATAAATCGATATCATTTACCTCAAGTACACATGGCTTCTGTCCGCTCGCTCTCCTGGATTAACTAAATATATTAGAAATTGTATATATGTTTAGCGCGCTATTAAAAAAAACATATATATAATACATATATATATATAAAGGCATCTCCTGATTCCTGCAACTAAAAGTTACTAATGGTTTGCGCCATCTACCGGAACAAATATAAACTAATCGTTGAAAATATATTTTAATATATATGCAAATGTGAAAAAATCAACGAGAATAGTTGATATTTATTCCGATAGATGGCACAAGCCATCAGCAACTTTCAGTTGTACGATAAAGAGATGCCTTTTTCATAATATATGCAAATGTTATGCATATTCTCATATATGCAAATTTTTTTACAAAAGAAAAAAAAAGACCAGACTTTTCAAACAATAAACTCAAGTATTTTCAGAGACTTTGAAATAATAATTTTAATAAACAAAACTAGAGTGTCCCTAAAGCACATATGCTTTACTTGAATTAATGAATAAATAAATTAAATTAGAGAAACTCTACACACACCATATTGCATTGGAAAATAACAATTATTTGGAAGAAGAATATTATAGTGCAATGAACTCTTCTATAAATTTGCATAGAGAGGTAAGCAAATAAGTAGCTTATCCGAGACTGAAACATTTTCTATCACATATATATATTTAGATAATAAAAAGGCATATATTGTGGATTGAATAAAATATTTTATTTTCAATCCCTCCAATATAAGCCTTTTTATTATCTAAAGATTTAAATATGGATTAGGCTCAGAACATATATATAAATGAAAAATAAGGTAAAACAAATGTTTGATATAATAATGGCCTTATATATATATATAGGGTATTTCTTAGAGAATATTACTTTAATATATTGCGGGGGGAGGGAAGAGAAAATGGCAGACAACACAAGAAAGCAGACAAAGAAGCGTTTATTTGATTTACTTCGCTACAATGTATTTATTCTGTGAGCGAGTTTATTGGGATTTGACCCATTACGTGTTATTCGAGGATTTGTGTGGCTGGGACGGGTAGGTGATAAGCACGCGCCAAACCAGTCAATTTTCCCCGGGGATTGCTTACAACGATATTTCTATCCGTTACCTTATATACGACGTCATATTCGTTCTTTTACACGAATGGCTGTTGTATTTATCACATGTAAGTTTTCTAATCTATTTATTATCTTGTGATTGTCTCTTAATTAATTAATAAAAAGGCATCTCCTTATCGTGCAACTGAAAGTTGCTGATGGCTTGCACCATCTATCGGAATAAATATCAACTATTCATTGATTTTTTAAATTATTCCAGTATGGTTAAATACCTATTTTTTTTTATTAATCAAGAAAAGCTAACCACGTACGCGTTCCGGGCTGTTGGCCCTCGTCGGCGTGGTGTAAGCTATTTTTTTCACATTGTCTTAATTAAGGTTTCCTGTATAGAGAAAATATGGTTTTACGGACTACTAACCAAAGTGTAAAATATTTTTCCTGTATATAAATTTCATATTACCATTAAATGTGTGATTAGCTTTAAAAAAACAATAATAATAATGAATATTACTGGTACCATTACTGTTATTCCTGTATGTATCTTACATTTCTACACTCGGAGAATCTGTATAAGACTAAAAGATCTTAATAAAGCGTTGTTACTGTTGTTATATGTAAGTTTTTCCGATATTCTTTGCTGATTGTCTCAGCTTAATCGATATTTTTAATTACCTCTGCAAAAAAAAAATAATAATAATAATAATAAAGGAAAGAAAGGGATATTTAAAAATAATCACGTGCATCGCAAAAAGGGTTTTCCTCTTATTTTATATTTACAACAACAAAAAGATTTATTAAGACCTTTTAGTTTTATACAGATTCTCAGAGTTAGAAGAGGGTGTATATAAACAGGAATATAACAGTAATAGTAACAATAATCAGCAATGTTATTTACAATGTATCAAAAAAGGGGAAAGAAGAAAGAAGAAAGAAAGGACTTATTTTATTTATTATCAGTTATGTAGAGACAGGTCGATTTTTCTATTTAAGACATACCGTTGTTTAAGATCATAAATGTTCAACAACCCAATCCTCAATGTAATTCTAGTATAAATTTAAATTACCAGAGAAGGAATCACCAGACATCATCTTGACAATTGACAATTAAAAAGAACTTTATTGACCTATTGTCAATGTGTGTTTAAACTCACAAAGAGGTAAGAGGATTAAAATATAATACATTTGCATTCTATATACAGTTACGAGCGTCATTCTTCATCTCCTAATCAACTCTGTCACCGTTTGCTTTTTTTTTTTTTTTTTGAAATGGCGCCCTCCTATTGGTTGGCTACGATCACGCCACCTTTACCCCCCCACTCGCTTTTTCGTTTTTGTAACTATTGTGTTGGAGCGGGTCGCTCCTTAAATAAATGCATATATTAGTTAATAACTAAATGGAATCCTCTCTTTCTTTTTCCCAGTAAGAGACGCCTACGGAAGCCAACAGTACATAGACAGATAAAGCACATAGGCTATAGTTATTAACTAACATATGCAATTATATAAGGCGCCAATTTATAATTGTAACAAATAGTATTTGAATAAAAACATTCAATCGGGTAAAACACGGGCGTTGCCCGGGTCATTCGGCTAGTTTAATATATACATCAGGCGGAGCCCTCACCGAGGAGACGTCTGGACTTTATTAGGAGGGCAAGGCCACCCTGAGCTTGGACAATCCCCCGCGAATAATGGGGTCGCAGTCCTGAGTACGCTCGATGGCAGCCAGACAACATCTTGAAGAAGGAACAAAAGTTAACAGCGACGTCTTTCTTTTATTTGTGCTGTAAATTGTGCAAGTTTTCGGACTTTGACGTCCTTCAACAGGTAACTCCTGTCCCAACTCCTAGGTTTGTCTGTTGAAGGACGTCAAAGTCCAAAAACTTGCCGATTATACCGCATTAATAAAAGAAACACGTTGCCGTTAACTTTTGTTCCTTCTTCAATATAAATATAAATCGACTCCCTCTTTCTCTTTCTTGTTTTTTTTTTTTTTTTTTCTTTTCTTCTGTATATATCGCTATTTCCTTTGTTACACTGCTTTGTTCTTATGCATACCTCTGGTGAATCCTGTATAGGGTCAGTGACCCTGAATAAAGGCTTTTTTGTTGTAAATATAAATCGAAAATGTCGCATTTAAGACTTAAAATTAAAAAAAAAAATTAAAATGCATATAACACAAGAGATTTCTGAGTCCCGAGTGTTAAATCCAATTCTCTATCGGTATAAAAATAATAGAAAAATATGACCTGTAGGATACTTTAAGATTTTATATTTCTCTATGTAGAAAAGGACAGAAATGCTCGAAAAAGTTCGGCTAACTAACTAAAACTTATAAGAAACTTTTCGCCTCACGGGTTTGTTCTTTTGATAATTTAATTCTCCAGATTATAAAGTGTATAACGAATCAAAAGTTTTTACGAAGGAGTATCTTTTATTATATTTGTGCAAGCTTTCGAACTTTGCAGTTCTTCCACAGGCATGGATAGCACAGAAATACTACCTTTTCGTTATACACTTATACCAATTGTACGGAGTTTACCTGTAGAAAAAAAAAGAAAGATTATAAAGTGTAAATGCAAATCTAAAAAAAAAATGTCGCATTTAAGACCCTTGTTGTTAGTGTCCATCAAGTCTAGTTCGACTTTTGGCGACTATATTGCCACGTGGAAAATTAGGGAAGACAAAAACTTCAGGAGGAGACAACAATTTATTTCATGGAAGGACAAACTATGAATTGTAAACAAAAGATAAGCCACGAGGGAAATTTACAGAGTCGCAAGATATAAACATAAAAATGACCACTCTGTTAATAAAAAATAAAATAAAATTAATAAATATTATTTTACAATATGTATGGATAAAATTCTCTAATTTGGTCATTTAAGACCTACCGTATTCAAATTCTATCCTGTTTAAGACCCGACTACATTTACCGACGCGAGATTCCACGAAATAATATGGTGCGAGTAGAAAATATAGAAATGAGAGGCGAAGTCCCAAGACTCCATTTATCAGGGTGACCACCGCACCGCACTTTGTACCAAGACAGCCGTGTGCTGGATAACTTACACTCATGGACAAAACTTAAGAAAGTTGTACATTTCAGCATGTATATCGGGATTCAGACAATAACTCTGAAAGATATTACAGTGACCTTTATTGAAGACACACGAGATAACCAATATACACTCACGGACAAAACTTAAGGAAGTTGTACATTTCAGCATGTATATCGGGACAATAACTCTGAAAGATATTACAGTGACCTATATTGAAGACACACGAGATAACCAATATACACTCATGGACAAAACTTAAGGAAGTTATACCTTTCAGCATGTATATCGGGATTGAGACAATACCTCTGAAAGATATTACAGTGGTCTTTATTGAAGATACACGTAATAACCAAATGAGAACAACCTCTGTCTCCTTAAAAAAAAAAAAAAAAACAGAACGACCGTCGACCTCAAAAACTTTCCACTTCCTTTTATTCATGAGTAATACAGTCGGAATCACTAGTGTGATTGTGGGATATAAAACTCGAGGTTACCCAGGTCGAGGAGTAGGGAAAAACGCAATCAACAGGATTTACATTCGTCTAGGGGTATAAAAAAAAAAGAAAAGAGGATGTTTTTAATGCACAAAAAAAAAAAGTTGATGCTGGTGCATTTCCATATATTTAACATTAAAATTTCATACAAAAAAAAAACAAAAATAATGCAAGCTCTTCTTTTAGAAAACGAATAATAAATATGTATATAGTATGGAATAAATTAATCTTTCTATGGAAAAACTTGACCAATTTGCAGAGACGTTTTGAGAAATATGTAAATAGGGAATAAAAGCGTGACTATGCAAATATCGGTATTATATAAGTTTTCATTCTACAGTAAACCTCGCTCTAAAGAAACAGGGGATATAGGGAACCTTGCCTTTTATAAAAACACCTACAATAATCCCCAATTCCTTTCGTTATAAAAACATTTAAGTTTATAAAGTTACGAAACATTAAAAGTCTTTGTGTGATATAAACCGTCGAATTTCGACAGCTACGACCTAGATTCGAATCCTGCATTGTGCACTTTTTTTTTTTTTTTACGAATACTAATTTTTAAAATTTCTTCAATTGGCCCCCGATTCTTGCAAAAAATCCTACTCCAGAAGTAAGTGCAAGTAACCAAATGGTACAAAGTCGGTAGACAAGTAGGTAACACCCTCGATTCCCGACAGTCATGAACCGGGATTGAATCCCGTGTTAACATTTTGTTTAATATATGAACTTCATATATTATTCATTGTTTTAATTATCATAAACTAGGTTGCTCTTGTTGAGCGGTACCTAATAAAGTGATTTTGAACCGAACCAAATGGTACACTTCTAAGTACATAAGTCGAACTACGTGTATAGAGAGAGACAGAGACATGTGGTATACTTACAATAAAAGCAGTCGCCAACTACTTTCCACCATGATTATCATGGCATGTTTTCTTGTGCTGCTCTGTCTGAGGAAAGACGAAAACTAAATGATAAAACGAGGCAACTTTGTCCTTCATTTCCGGCACTAATTAATGAAATATCAAAGAATAGGTATATAGCGATGGCGATATTTGGATTCCACAAGACTATATCCCGGAAAAAGGCCACACAGTGTTCTCCCCATCCCTTGTGAACTGGCGAATCCTGTATAGGGCGAGAGGCCCTAAATAAAGGCTTTGTTGTTGCTGTTGTTGATTATCATGGCATGTACCACGGATACTAAGGATGATAATAATAATAATAAAATTGAGTTCCAAAACAATAATTTCTTTGTGAGAATTAGATACCTATAAATTATTTGAAAAAGGAAAAATAAAATTCAGGTAAAAGAGTTTCCTCTTATTATAATTTCTAATTAAAATGGTTTTGAAAATAGAGCAATCCATAGATAAATCTTTAATTAAAAATACATATATTGGATCAAAATATCATTTATTTAACCAATATTTCAGTTGGCTATATATATATCAATTTTTTTTCTTCCCATTGAATATAACAGAATATTTTTTAAAAAATTAATGCTGTTGATGTTATGTGGCGTTGAGTTTGTTGTTGACACACTTTAAAATGTTATAATACCTTGATAAAGGTTGGCGTTCAGCCAACTGAAATATTGGTAAAATAAATGATTTTTTGATTCAATATATGTCTTTTTATTTAAATTAAAATGGCTGTTGAATGCTCAAAGATCAGTTCGTGTTCTCTCCAGAGAAGTTTTTTACTGAATAAATAAATAAATAAATAAACTTTCTACAAAAACTGGGAGGAGAGAGTTTTATTCCCTGAGACCACACCGGACTGTCATTTTAATAAATACTGTGGTGGGAGTTCTCTGGATAGGATAACGCTTTTTTTATCTCTCCGTTATTCTTTTAGAAACCTTTTAAAAAATATTAGCAACGTGATCTTTGTACGTTATAATGTTCGAGAAAAATATAGATTACACTGATAGACAAAACTTAAGGAAGTTGTACCTTATAGCATATATATATTGGGATTCAGAAAATAACTCTGAGAGATATTTGATATTTCATTAATGCCCACTGTGCATCAAATATCTCTCAGAGTTATTTTCTGAATCCCGATATATATATGCTATAAGGTACAACTTCCTTAAGTTTTGTCTATCAGTGTAATTATTAATATGATGAATTAACAACTGGCGAAACCGCTGTGAGGGTTCACCACTGATTAGCCAGGCATTACCATTATTTATTCATCGCAGAGTAAGGATAGTAGAAAATTAATTTATTTTTAAAAAAGAATCATACGGGTCAAAAAGAGTTTAAATTTCTAGAAAAAAAAACATAAATAATAATAATTATTATTTTAAATCTCCTGGATATATATAAATTAAATAATACTACACAGGTAAGATGAAGTTTCTTTTTTTATTAATGCCTTAAAGCTCGAGATTGCATTGATAAAAAAATGAAAAGAAACTCATATCCAGAGAGAAACCTGTGTAGGATTATTTAATTTAAATTATAATAAAACATTATATAGATATTTATAACCCAGGTTCCTGAAGCGCAGAACGCCAACTACCCGATATACAGTAAAACTACCTCACTGTAAAGGACAACACCTAATTGTAGAGCCAAAGTGTCTTTTAGGGAGAGAAGTGTCCTCTTACCGGAGAGTTGCTAGATAGTAAAAATGGTAATTTTGCAAATGAAAACTGTCCATTATAGAGAGGTGTCCTCTTACCGGAGAGTTGCTAAATTGTAAAAATGGTAATTGTGCAAATGAAAACTGTCCTTTATAGAGCGGTGTCCTCTTACCGGAGAGTTGCTAGATAGTAAAAATGGTAATTTTGCAAATGAAAACTGTCCTTTATAGAGAAGTGTCCTTTTACCGGAGAGTTACTAAATAGTAAAAATGGTAATTTTGCAAATGAAAACTATCCTTTCTAGAGAGGTGTCCTCTTACCGGAGAGTTACTAAATAGTAAAAATGGTAATTTTGCAAATGAAAACTATCCTTTATAGAGAGGTGTCCTCTTACCGGAGAGTTACTAAATAGTAAAAATGTTAATTTTGCAAATGAAAACGGCCCTATATAGAGAGATGTCAGCTAGCAGGGTGTCCGCTAAAGGAAGGTTCTACTGTATATATTAAAAAACTACACACGGCAGTGAGGAGACATGGTCAGACAACAGGAGAGACTCACAGTCAGAGAGAGAAGGGGAAGAGGAGCGTTCAACAGGCTGGGGTCCCAGAGTGGAATGCACGGTCAGTGCCCAGCAGGTTCTGGGGTCGTACGTCTGACATCTTCCCATTGGTCAGCGATCCTGAGCTCTGATTGGCTCCCTAAGGACCATCTTGAGATCACCTGACTCCATATCTTTCTTCTTGTCAAGACTTGAGTAGGGGGGGGGGGGGGGGGGGGGGGGAAGAAAGAAAAACAAGAAGCTTCATGAATAAGCAATGAGATTTATATGTCTAAAAGATGTTTTTTTTTTATCTGTAGACTCCCAAAGCTTCTTTCCATTAAAAAAAAATCCCTCAATTTTTTTTATTTTATTCTTAAATAGTTAGTCCTTGATATTGGAAATGGTTAAAGGGATCTTTCAATGATTCAGGAATACACAACAGCGATCTTAAAAAAAAAAAAAAAAAAAAACATAAAAATGACAATAATGAGAAAAAAAAAACAGAAATAACCAATGGTAAAGATATCTCAGGAATGTTTAGACGTTCCATATTTACATAATTTCACCTATTATCTAATAATACAGCTCTTAGTAAAAAAATGCGCACTCCTGAAAATCTTGCTGGTTCTGACAATTATAAAAAAGGAATTACATTAGCTTTCAGACATACTCTTTAGCTAAAAAAAAAAGAAATAGCGGAAACAAAAGGGCATGCCCGAAAGATAACTGTTCCTTTTTTAGTTTAAAAAAAAAAGTTGCATATCGTCCCCGAGTCCTTTTGTAACTACCTATTTGCATATTGTTTTATAGCTATCTAAATATCTTGTACAGATCTCTTCTTGAAAATTCAAAGTATTTTTGAAACGCTAATTTTCAACTGTATATATTTAAAAGTTTTACTTCTATAGAGATATGCAATGTATAAAAATTGAAAGAGGAAGGGCATGGCTTATCAATGGTGAACCCTCCCAGCGGTTTCGCCATTTTAGGGAGGGTTTCACCACAAATGAGTCATTCCCTCTCTATTTTTTTTCATTGCACAGTATAAGGACTGTAGAAATAACCTAAATAACCCGAGTCTGGTAGTTTGCAGAGACGGTCAATAGACGGCTCATAGTTCTAGCGTCTATTTTGACGAGAGAGAGATGGACCTTTCTTTCTAACCTTTAAATAGACAATTTAAACAATTTTATTGATTATTCTATAATAAATTGTTACAAAGGTGGAAACAATATACAATAAGATGGTAAATAAAGGGTAGATAAAATGTAGGGGAATATATATAGTTGTGTATGTAAACGAATACAATAAAGCATCAAGGGCTGCGTATCTTTATTAAAACGACGATTTACTAGCTTTCGGGCACATACGCCCTTCTACAGGAATTAAAAATATAATAATTATATTTTTTTATTATATAATTATTATATTTTTAATTCCTGTAGAAGGGCGTATGTGCCCGAAAGCTAGTAAATCGTCGTTTTAATAAAGATACGCAGCCCTTGATGCTTTATTGTATTCTTTTATAAATTGTACAGGGTTTTTTCAATCTATAGTTGTGTATGTGTACAAATTTCTTCAGTAAGGAAGACTTCCCCACCTTGAGAGAGTTCTCCTCCAGACAAGGTCTTCTTGAACACTCCTCAGCCTAACCTTTAAATAGATCCTTGTATTTTTTCTTCACGAATATCACCCGTTCATAAAACACGTGATTCCTGCCCCATTGTTATCTCATAGAAGTGTCACGAGACTACAAAAATATACAAACAAACAAAAGGTAAACATTCTTCTAAGAAACAAAAAACGTCTGATATATTTGTCTAAGATATTGTCACTGAATACTTATTTTTGAATACACCTATCCCCCGATTTACACGGTAGATACGTTCCTGAGAAAAAGTGTAAATCGAGGGATAGGTGTACACAGAAATAAAATGCATTGACAGGTTAAAATATGTAGTCAGCACATAAGCTCGGGATTCCTCGTGAGATGTGTACACAGCGCAGTAGCATTTAGTATAGTGCGATAAAAACAAAACAAAACAAAAAAACTTATTTGGAAAACCGTGTAAAAGCGAAAACGTGTAAAACAAGTACCGTGTAAATCGGGGGAGATAGGTGTACTCCGTAGTTTATCATCATAAATATTTGAATAGTCATCACCCCTTACCATGCTTGTATATGATCACTTGTAAAATCAATTGACACATTTTGCAATATATATGTCTAATTAATAAATTATTTTTTAATTAAGCTTTTGGAATACTTGTTTTCACTACCGTGACAATGTGAAAAGATATAGGTGGGATATTTATATAAATTTATAAAAAATAATAGTACAAAAAAAGTGATATTGTACTCTCTGGGATCAGGTTGATAAATATATATATTTTTAATCCATTTCCTGATCATGCAATTAAACGTTGCTAATGATTTACACTCCATCTGTCGTAATAGAGTTTATAGTTGGACTAGCCGAATGGCCCGGGCAACGCCCGGGTTTTACCCGATTAAATGCTTTTATTCAAATACTATTCGTTACAATTATAAATTGGCGCCGTGGATGTCATTCTCTTGTATAATATAGATAAATATAAATGAGTTTTAAAAATTGTAAAAAAAAAAAAATGCATCGGCCGGGAATCGAACCCGGGCCGCCCGCGTGGCAGGCAAGCATTCTACCACTGAACCACCGATGGCTATGAGAAATGGCCATATTTGGGTATTTATTCCATTCACAAAAGCAAACGGTGACAGAATTGATTATTAAGAATTGTTGCTTGATGACTCTGATAACTGTATATATATTAATATTTATTCCGAAAGATGGCGCAAGATATCAGTAACTTTTTTAGTTGCACGATAACAGAAGATGTCTTTCTATTAATATATAATTTTGTGAATTCGAATTTCGTTCTTTCTCTTTTTACTCCACACATTTGCTGCTATCTCTCAGAAGAATTTACTACATATAGGACTAAAGGTCTTAATAAAGGTATTGATGGATTGTGATAGAAGAAATAAGCGTTGGGGAGAGAAATAGGAAGCAACTAAATGTTATTGATGGAGATGCGCCATCTATCGGAATAATTATCAATTTAACTGGACAATAGAGGTTGCCTGTCGGCCAAAAAAAGTTGATACTTTTTCGACGTTTCTCATGATTTCATGAGAAATCAATGCTCCCTACCGTTCCTGAACGTACGAGAGCCATTAGTCCGAAGACAAGGTCTCCAGATGGGTACTTCTCAGTCTGCCAGGCAAAGTTGGATGTTTTGGCTTTGACACTGACCCGAGTCCTTTAATTTGCGGAGACGGTCAATAGATGGCGCTTTGTTCTAGCGTCTATGACGAGATAGGTGTCCCTTTATTTTTCTAGGTCATTATCCTCTCGGCAAAATCTATAAATAGACTCTCATGGACAAAACTTAAGGAAGTTGTACCTTTTAGCATGTATATCGAGATTTAGACAATAACTCTGAAAGATATTACAGTGACCTTTATTGAAGACACACGAGATAACCAATATACACTCATGGAGACAAAACTTAAGGAAGTTGTACCTTTTACCATGTATATCGGGATTGAGACAATAACTCTGAAAGATATTACAGTGACCTTTATTGAAGACACACGAGATAACCAATATACACTCATGGACAAAACTTAAGAAAGTTGTACCTTTTAGCATGTATATCGGGATTCAGACAAAAACTCTGAAAGATATTACAGTGACCTTTATTGAAGACACACGAGATAACCAATATACACTCATGGACAAAAGGAAGTTGTACCTTTTAGCATGTATATCGGGATTCAGACAATAACTCTGAAAGATATTACAGTGACTTTTATTGAAGACACACGAGATAACCAATATACACTCATAGACAAAACTTAAGGAAGTTGTACCTTTTAGCATGTATATCGGGATTGAGACAATAACTCTGAAAGATATTACAGTGACCTTTATTGAAGACACACGAGATAACCAATATACACTCATGGACAAAACTTAAGGAAGTTGTACCTTTTAACATGTATATCGGGATTGAGACAATAACTCTGAAAGATATTACAGTGACTTTTATTGAAGACACACGAGATAACCAATATACACTCATGGACAAAACTTAAGGAAGTTGTACCTTTTAGCATGTATATCGGGATTGAGACAATAACTCTGAAAGATATTACAGTGACATTTATTGAAGACACACGAGATAACCAAGTGTGAACAACCTCTGTCTCCAAAAAAAAAAACCAGACGACTGGGCTAAAATATATGAAATCCCCATAAGTTTTGTCCATGAGTGTATATACAAAGCAATAACACGCCATCTATATATAAAAAATGAAAACATTAAGACGCGAATGTTTCCTTTCACAAATAAATCAACCCTCTACTATATAATATTAGAGTTCTAAAGAGAAAAGGTCTGGTAGATTGAATTGGCGAAACCGCAGGGAGGGTTCACCACTGATGAGCAAAGCACTTCCAATGTTTTTTCATCGCAGTAAGGACAGTAGAGGTTCGATTTATTTGTGAAAAGAAACATTCGCGTCTTAAATATTTTCATTTGCCCATGAGTGTATATATATATTAACACAAAGCAATAACGCGCCATCTATACATATAAAATGAAAGGATTTAAAAGTACGAATGTTTCTTTTATACATAAGCAGAGTATATAAGCAGAATCGTCCAATACAGTATTAGAGCTCTGAGAAGCGGTCTGGTGGATTAAATTGGCGAAACCGCTGGGAGGGTTCACCACTGATGAGCCAAGCCCTCCCAATATATTTTTTCATCGCAGTAAGGGCAGTAGAAGTTTGTATTATGTGTAAAAGATACATTCGTGCTTTTAAATCCTTTCATTTTATAAGTGTATATATATATATGAGGTGATATTCCCCCAAGATGTCCTCTGTAGACCAAGAAAGATGGTATCTACGAGACAAAGCCAAAGCAGATCCGTGGAGGTCCAGTTTTCCCCCATTTCACGGCCCGGTGCCATCCTTTGTCATCCATCTTCTTTCTCTTTGCTTAAATGGCAGCAGAATCCGTCTTTCTCCCTTTCCTCTCTCCACATGGTTCTTCATTAAATAGAGCGTAGTACAACTCTCTTATTTACATAATTGATGCTATAAATAGTCACTTCTCCCTTTTAAAAATGCATAGTAAAAAAATACATACACTCATGGACAAAACTTTAGGAAGTTGTACCTTTTAGCATGTATATCGGGATTCAGACAATAACTCCGAAATGATACAGTGACCTTTATTGAAGACACGGGATAACCAAGTGTGAACAAAAATGCCTCTGTCTCCTTAAAAAAAAGACGATCGGCGACATCAAATACGTTCCACTTCCTTAAGTTTTGTCCATGAGTGTATATATATATTTGCAGGAAATTCTTTCTTTTAAGACCTTGGCAAGCATATTTATCTGAGCATGTTGTACCGTGGTCACCATTAAAAAACAAGATCAGATTCTAACGATAAAAAACTTGAAATGATGAAAACGATGAAAAAAAACTTACATTTTCGAACGAAAACAAAATATTATCATCAGCATTATTGTTTATATATTTATCATATTATAGATGGTTGATCAGTTTTCTCTTTTATGTTTTGGGGCTATGGGAATCATTAAAATTGTATTTCAAATTGTAACAGTCTTAATACTTTTTTTTAATCCCTAGTACACGTGGTACAGGCCATGATAATCATGGTGGGTAGAAGTTGGCGACTGCTTTTACTGTAAGTGCACCACATGTCTACTACAAATGTGAAAAGCAATGTCTTAATAATAATTTAAAAAAAGCTTTTTTGTTTATATGACATATTTAGCGAGAGAAAAAGCTTGATGAGTGATTTCAATTATATTGAAACTAGCCGAATGACCCGGGCAACGCCCAGGTTTTACCCGATTAAATGCTTTCATTCAAATACTATTCGTTACAATTATAAATTGGCGCAGTGGATGTCATTCTTGTATAATATATAAATGAGTTTTAAAAATTGTAAAAAAAAAATGCATCGGCCGGGAATCGAACCCGGGCCGCCCGCGTGGCAGGCGAGCATTTTACCACTGAACTACCGATGCTTATAAGAAATGGCCATATTTGGGTATTTATTCCATTCAAAAAAAAGCAAACGGTGACAGAATTAAGAATTGATTGATGACTCTCTGATACTTGTATATTTTAACATTGGCAGAGTATCTGTGATAACACTCGCAGCCATTTCTTCTTTTTGTAAAAGGGTGTCAGGAGGCGTTTCTTGCAGTAACCCAGGAAGTCAGCACTACAAGAGTCCAAGCAGGAAGATCTCCTGCAGGGTGAATCATTCGAATTGGACGCAAGCTTCCTCCCTATTGTTCGTTCTACCATACAATCTCTGTGTTAATTACCCATTTTATTGCCGAGCTCTTCAATGATAATTAATTAGATGTATCTGTCAAATTAAGTTATATACCGTCCTTTTCTCATAAATTTCCCTACTTTCCATCTTTTTTTCTTTCCTCTTTCGATTTTTTTTATCCCATCGTTTTTATTCGTCTAATTCTATAACAAATTAAATTTACTGATACTTTGTATTTCTTTTAATATAATATCACTAAATATATCAACAGGTGATTTTATTTTTTTTAAAAGCCTTTATTTAGGGTCACTGACCCTATACAGGATTCACCAGAGGTATTGCATAAGAACAAAGCAGTGAGACAAAGGAAATAACGATATAGACAGAAGAAAAAGAAAAAAAAAACAAGAAAGAGAAAGAGGGAAGCAAGAAAAACAACACAAAAAGAGTATATTTAAAAAAAAAGAAACACATTACCAGTATTTAAGAAAAAAGGCATCTCCTTATCATACAACTGAAAGTTGCTGATCGTTTGCACCATCTATCGGAATAAATATCAACTATTTGTTGATTTTTAATTATTCCAGAATTGGCCAAATACCCATTCTTGATTAATCAAGAAAAGCTAACCACGGACGCGTTTCGGGTTTATATGCCGCAAGCCATCTTCAACTTTCAGTTGCACAATAAGGAGATGCCTTTTTCTTAATGTATCCACCTTATCTCAGTACAATTTCATACATTACCATTAAATGTAATTGCTACTAATTTGATCGAATAGATGGTAATTGAATTTATAAATGTCATTCGTCTAATTCTTTTAACATTTAAATGAGAGAGAAAATGGGGCGACGACAATTCACAACAAGGGGGAAACCAAAAAGTAAACGAACACCAAAAAAAAAAAAACATGACTCTGTTTATAAAATGAAAGAATTTAAAAGCACGAATGTTTCTTTTATACATAATACAAACTTCTACTGCCCTTACTGCAATGAAAAAATATATTGGGAGGGCTTGGCTTATCAGTGGTGAACCCTCCCAGCGGTTTCGCCAATTTAATCCACTAGACCGCTTCTCAGAGCTCTAATACTGTATTGGACGATTCTGCTTATATATGCAGCACTGAAGGATGGAATCTCAGAAATGGTTTTAAAGAAAACTATGGAGATAAGCTTATAGGACAGTAGAAAACTCTGTTTATATCAAAAATGTTTTTTCGCGTGCTAAACAGTTACGATTCTCACCTATAGATGGGGCGCTTTATGTTTAAATTATGAGGAACTGGCCTTATACGTGAATTGTTAGGGATAGACGTATTTCTCGATGTGCAAATATTTACATATATACGTTTTCAGTTTGCCAGGGCTGGTGTTGTGGCTTTGTCACCGACCCGAGACCGTTAGTTTGCGGTGACGGTCAATGGATGGCGCCTGGTTTTGACGTCTGTTTTGACGGGAGAGGCGACCTTTGTCTCTTTAAATCGGTGTCCTCCCGGTAAAATTTCCATCTATATATATATATGGCAGAGCGCCATCTAGTGGAACAAAAATAAACTAAACGTTTATTTAACTTGTTCCGTGATATTTGGCCAACCCAATTTCTTGATAAATCAAGAAAAGTCAACCACGAACACGTTTCGGGGTGTTGGCCCTCGTCAGCGTGGTCCAGACTGTACCTCTACGACCAAAATTTGGTATATATATATTGCTACATCATATTAGATATACATGATACACCAATATCTTAGTAGTTTTGAAATTATTAAGCCATTATATCAAAATTAGTTTGATGCAATAGCGCGTCATCTGTAATAAGAAATTTTAACTATATATATGTTATATAAAAATATTATATTTTAAATTATATTTCATAGATACAAATACTCTGTTAAATCGACCGCCAGAGGTCACGCTTTGCATAAAAACTCATTGTTGTTGTCCGTTGGCCGGCTCAAATCTTTTGTACATTATGTAAATAAGCTTTTCTTTTTTATTCTTACGCCTTAAGCCAGGCAGTACTTTTATCAAATTATGTTTTTATATATCTTATAAGCTCAATTAAAGCAATTTCTAATCTTTACTATTTCATTATTTTACTTTCAAGATTATTACCACGACTGCAGAACAATAACGTAATATACTCATGGATACCAAAATCAAGAAAATGACCAATAATTCCTCTACAAGTACACCTATATCCCCCGATTTACACGGTACTTATTTTACACGTTTTCGCTTTTACACGGTTTTCCAAATAAGTTTTTTTTTTTTTGTTTTCATCGAACTATACTAAAATGCGATATTCTACTCTATACTACCTATGTTGAAAAGAATATTGGGAGGCTCTGATTCATGAGGGGGCGAACACCTATTCAGATTTGACAGTTTAATATACACCTATCCCTCGATTTACACGTTTTTCTCAGGAACGTATCTACGGTGTAAATCGGGGGATAGGTGTAATTCATCTCAAGACAGTAAAAAATCGTTATAAAATAGAATATATATATATATATATATATTTAAATAAATCAATTTTCTACTGCCCTTACTACAATGATAGAATAATGGGAAGGCCTGGCTCATCAGTGGTGAACCCTCTCTCAGCGGTTTTATAATTGTATGCATTTCTACTCTCCATAATTCATTTAAAATACCTTTTTCCAAGAGTCTAGCTTATATTTTTTATTATATTATATATGGCGTTCTCTAATGCCGTGTGATTAAAAAAATAAACTATGTGTGACTTAATACAAACAATAAAATCCACTTTATCAAAAGCTTCATTCGGAGAGTGGTACATAGGGTCAAACCGAGATTCTCAGAAATATCAAGAGAAAAGAATAATTCACCACGCAGCTCTATGAACCAACCAATACACGACCCAAACTAAATATAACTATTTCTTCAAATAAAAGACACTTCGGTCAGTAAATCTTTTTATTGTCTCGACGCTTATGGTTTCCACAAGTCCATATCTCAGAAGAAGGCCAAATGATACTCACTCCTCACTTTCTTACTGCTACTCTTTTTGTGTTGATTTCTTGCTTCCCTCTTTCTTATTATTATTATTTTTTTTTCCTTTTCTTGTTTTTTTTTTTTTTTTTTTTCCTTTCTCTTTTTACTCTGTATATATCGCTATTTCCGTTGTCTCACTGCTTTGTTCTTATGCATACCTCTGGTGAATCCTGTATAGGGTCAGTGACCCTAAATAAAGGCTTTTTTGTTGTTGTTGTTGTTATTGTCTCGACGTTTCGATCTTTTGTCCTCGTCAGGAGCGAACAAATAAATATTATTAGATTTTTATATTTATTTTTGTTTTATAATTTCTCATTATAAATATTTATATAATTTATTTAAAAGATCATAGTCTTTTGTGTGAGTTAAATATTTATTTTTTGACTCGTGCTTTAGATGTTGTACAAAATTTCGAATATCGCGTCAGAACGCCCTTGGAGCCTTAGAATAATTTCTAACACTTTGCCAAATGTTTTAATTTTTGTTCGCTCCTGACGAGAACAAAAGATTTTTGTCGAAACGTCGAGATAATAGAAATATTTACTGGCTGAAATGTCTTTTATTTGAAGAACTATGAAAGCCGGCCAGGCAGCCTCAATCTTTACGATAAATATAACTAGGCGGTTTAAAAAAAAAATGTGAAGAAAAAACGTGTGTACACATATCTGGAAACAAAAGCAGCGTATTAATATATATATTGGACATGTGCATCTTCGGGAATGTAAACAACAACAATAAGGTAAGCAACACGTGCATCCACATGGACACACATTCGGGATCCCTAGATCAATAGCAAGGTCAGGAAACACATGGATAAATCCATAGGTGAGTCCCACCGGAGTATATCCACAACAAAGGCCAATCTTGTCCGAGATTGTAACAAGTGGTGTCCCTTCAAACACCTCGAGACCATAGAGCGCCATCAGAACAAGGTATATCCTATGTTTAAACGTGTTCGTTAACCAAACTCACTAAAAATTCGATTTTCACTCCTTTTCTGGATAATATCGGAACAAGAGAGCGGACGCACGCTCAGTTCAAAAACAGCATGAAAATGATTTTTAAATACACTCATGGACAAAACTTAGGGAAGTTGTAACTTTTAGCATGTATATCGGGATTCAGACAATAACTCTGAAATATATTACAGTGAACTTTATTGAAGACACACGAGATAACCAAGTGTAAACAAAATTTCCTCTGTATTTTCAAAAATAAATTTTAAAAAATAGACGACCGACGATATTAAAGACTTTCCACTTATTTAAATTTTGACCATGAGTGTACTGTGGGTGTACATGAGTGTTCCATACATCTTAAAGACATCCAAACAAATTCAGCATAGGCCTAACGTAAAAATTGGTTAACCGAATCTAACGAGGTAAACACGCGTGTCTACACCATCGGTACAAGTTCAGGTAAAAACTGCCCCACGGAAAAAACACCACCATTAACAAGAAGAAGACTACCTGTATCCAACTCATCAAGAAAGACGTCCGAACAAGTTAACGTTAGGTCCAAAGAATCCGTTGTCCAAACACAACAAAGGAACGAGGTATATAAACACGCTTGTCTACAAAATCAGTACAAGTTCGGACAAAGCTTTAACCTCACCACTACCAAGAAGAAGAAGAGTACTTGTATCCAACCCGCGCCAAAGAAAGATGTCGGAACAAGTCCACCACGGACCGTGATTGGCTGGAATTGGTCGCAATTGCCGCCGAAACATCGTACGGCCGGCGGAAGGACGGCGTAGCGGCCGGGGCGTTAAACGACACCAACCGTCGTAGGGACACACCAGTGAGATAGCCGGCCACAGACCACACATAGACATCATCTCTCCAAATGTCTCAAACATATTCAGGATAAAGCCATATGATCCAATCGCAACTCCCAGTACACGTATACTGTTACACCGTCCTGGGCTGTTTGGTTTCATGTCAATATCCGATTGGTCCATATCAAGATTATAAGTGAGACCAGAACGAGTAATCATTGAACAAAATTACTTTAACATGGAAAGAGTATTTATAAATTTTGTCCGATCTCTCTAAATATCACACATAGACAGAGATATAGATGGAAATTTTGCCGGGAGGAAAATTGATCTAAAGAGACAAGGGTCACCTCCCCCGTCAAAACAGACGTCTAAAACCAGACGCCATCTATTGACCGTCGCCGCAACTAGCAGCCTCGGGTCGGTGACAAAGCCACAACACCAGCTTTGGCAAACTGAAAAGCCTCCACCTAGAGACCATGGTTTCGGGCTAATGGCCCTCGTCAATCTAGGGCGGACTTTATTCCATGAGATCCACACGGGATCTAATGGAATCTTGACAATCTGCCAAAGAGATAGATGGCGTCTGGTTTTAGACGTCTGTTTTGACGGGAGAGGCGACCTTTGTCTCTTTAGATCAAAATCCTCCCGGCAAAATTTCCATCTATATTTTAGCCATAGATATGGCCCAGCCACTTTGCCAGCTAAACACCTCTTTGGCTGATTGTCAAGATTCCATTAGATCCCGTGTGGATCTCATGGAATAAAGTCCACCCTAGACTGACGAGGGCCATTAGCCCGAAATCATGGTCTCTAGGTGGACGCTTTCCAGTTTGCCAAAGCTGATGTTGTGGCTTTGTCGCCGACCCGAGGCCGCTAGTTGCGGCTCAATAGATGACGTCTGGTTTTAGACGTCTATTTTGACGGGAGAGGCGACCCTTGTCTCTTTAGAGAGATATATATAATATACTATTTACAAACCAAGCGCTGACGTCACGTGACGATTGATGAACGAATGATTGAAACATTTGTCCCTTTTTTATATATGTCCATATAATAATATAATAAAATATAATCCTTTATATGAATAATAAGGTGAAAACATCAGGTTTCCAGGGATAGGTTTATTTTTAAAATGTTTTAATTCAAATACCTAGCTTGTTCAGAAACTTAACACTGGATTCCTGATGCTTTCACCTTAATATCTGTCCTAGGCACTCTGAGTAACTTTCTCCATGTCCACATTTCAATGGCTTCTATTATTTTTCTTTCTACTTTTCTAAGAGTCCATCTCTCACATCTATATGTGACCACAGGAGATACCGCCCCCAATGCCCCTCTATAATTATCTTCTATATAGAAAGAGTTACTAAAGAATAAGTACACAGAGCGTTTGTCGGTAGAGATGGAGAAAGTAGGATTCCCCTCTACACAATACCTATGTGAAAACACTTTCCCCATATACTCTCTCTCTCTCTCTCTCTCTCTCCCTTATGTAAATAGCTCCACACACACGTGTGCAAATATGTCGGCCCGCACACGTTTGTGGGGAGTAAACAAACGGAATAAAAATGGAGATAGGTCATCCATGAGAACACACACAAGGACCTCTCTCCCTTCGCGGTCATTTCCTTGTTTGACTTAGCTGACCGCTTCTCCACCTTACATAGGCGATGGGTTTTATTATTATTATCCCTAGTGTGTGTCCACGTGATATAAGCCATGGTAATCATGGTGGGTAGTTAGCGACTACTTTTACTGTAAGTGCACCACATATCTACTCATGTGAAAAGCAGTTCGACTTTTGCATTTACAAATGCGCCGTATGAAATATAATTTTACCAACGGAAATTTCAAAAGTTTTTTAAATAGAATAAAGGCAGTGGAGGATTCAAGTTGCTTTTGTGGTATTGAGGAACAAACCTCAAGACATCTACTGATCGATTGCCCAGCATTTCAAGATTTTAGAATGAAGAATGAACTAGTTGTTTGTGAACTTAACGATTTGATTTCCGATAAAAAAAATCATATTTAAATTCAATTCATTTTGTAAATACATTTTAAACTTTCTACAAAATCTGGATCTCTAATGTTTTCATGCGTTGAATAATGTAAATAACTTATGTAAATAAACTTTTCTCCTTGTTTGGCGCAAGTATCCCTTGCGGGATATAGCGCTTTGGAAATAAAATAATTGTAATTGTTACAGAGTATTAATAGATTGTTGCACACTTGGCAAATTTCTCTCTCATCATTGCCTCCCTATTATTCTATTATGTAAATAATATTGGATTGTTTGGATCGGAACGGATTGCCTTGTCACCCTGACGTTGTCCCCGCGGTGACAAAACGGTCTGATAAACACTCATGGACAAAACTTGAAGAAAGTTGTACCTTTTACCATGTATATCGGGATTGAGACAATAACTCTGAAAGATATTACAGTGACCTTTATTGAAGGCACACGAGATACCCAAGTGTGAACAAATTTCTTTCAGAGTTGGTGTCTGAATCCCGATATACATGCTAAAAGGTATAACTTACTTAAGTTTTGTCCATGAGTAATGTTTAACCACGCGGTTGAGTTTCTAATTATTCCGTTAGATGGCCGTAGCTATCTTTTTTACAACGTTGATTCGAAACGATCGGAAAATGTGGAGTGTTTGTATCAAATCGTCGCGCGTTTACCGGTCAAACAGGATGGTGTCTGAGTGTCGCCACGTACACAACACTTCCAAAAATAGATTTCTTTGACATGATGAAAGATGAACCCCCATTTAGTTATTTTTTGTTTCCCCCTCTCTGGAGGAGGACGTGTGGCCTCTGCTCCCGGAAATCGTGAGGTACACGTTGGCGACAAGGGACAAACAACCGACTTTCCTAACAACACGGGCGTCTATGGTGTGTGTTGAGGTCAAAATATCACATTTCCATCTTTTTTTTTTTTTCTTCTTATTCTCGAGAGGCAATCAAAGATGACTCTTTCCCTTATGACCGGATCTTTCTTAAACTTTCCTTGCGTCGCGCCTTTCGGCGCCCGCCTTCAGGTCATCTTGACGTAAACCATCTTACAAAAAATCTGTCTTTTTTCTTTCTGTCTTAAGGAGGGAAAGATACGCGTGTAAACTCATCTATCAATCACTTGAAGATCTGTCAGCTCCTTGTTCTGTCCTTGAGGGACTAGTGCTGTTTTTGCTGAAATCGCCCTTTGCGCGTCTCTTTGTGCAGTCTCTTCGGACAAGGAATGGGTGACGACACCAGTGTCGCGTCAACAAAGGCGTCCAAGTTCTTTCTGAGTCTTGAGAGGAGATTTTGCAGACATTCTGATCATCTGGAGGAGGACTCTTCGGCTTTGGAGAAAGCCTCCTCGAATGTATGTAATTGTAAATGGTCGTCGTGTTTTATGTGGTTTCGTCCATTAACATATATCTCTTAACTTTGATGTGATTTTCTATTGAAGGATGTGTAAATAGAATTGTTTCAATATCTCGTTCTAACTCTCTTGTACTATTTTTTCACATTGTGTAGCGTCCTCACGCAATTCTGGCCTTAACTACCCGTTTCATGATTTTTCAGGATGCCTTAATGACCAATTTTTTTTAGTCGTTGAGGTACAGCTTGCACCACGCTGATGAGGGCCAACAGCCCGAAACGCGTCCGTGGTTAGCTTTTCTTGATTAATCAAGAATGGGTATTTGGCCAATTCTGGAATAATTAAAAATCAACGAGAATAGTTGATATTTATTCCGATAGATGGCGCAAGCCATCAGCAACTTTCAGTTGCACGATAAGGAGATGTCTTTTTCTTAATTTATGCACCTTATCCCAGTACAATGTTATATTTGTACTATTTTTTCACATTGTGTAGCGTCCTCACGCAATTCTGGCCTTAACTACCCGTTTCATGATTTTTCAGGATGCCTTAATGACCAATTTATTTGGTCGTTGAGGTACAGCTTGCACCACGCTGATGAGGGCCAACAGCCCGAAACGCGTCCGTGGTTAGCTTTTCTTGATTAATCAAGAATGGGTATTTGGCCAATTCTGGAATAATTAAAAATCAACGAGAATAGTTGATATTTATTCCGATAGATGGCGCAAGCCATCAGCAACTTTCAGTTGCACGATAAGGAGATGTCTTTTTCTTAATTCTACTCATGGACAAAACTTAAGGGAGTGAAAAGTCTGATGTCGCCAGTCTTCTAATATTTTTTTTTCCTTTTTTTTTTAAGGAGACAGAAGTTGTTTACACTTGGTTATCTCGTGTTTCTTCAATAAAAGTCACTGTAATATCTTTCAGAGTTATTGTATAAATCCCGATATACATGCTAAAATCTACAACTTCCTTGTCCATGAGTGTGAGTCTCCTCAACCAGTCAACCATTGGTGGTATTCCTGACTTCTCAGAGCTTCCTTTCTATGGCTAGTCTTCTGATGGTAGGATCTTCTGACAAAATCTTCCATGTATTCCATCCTCCAGTTGAAGCACCGTCTCTCTGTCACGCCGTTCTGTCTATCTGCATCCATCCATCCTCACTTATTCATAGTCCATCCAACTCGCTAAAGTAAAAACATTATAAAATCCACTTTGAACTCTCTAACTAATTGACATTTAAGAAGAAAAAAATAACACAAAGAAAAAAAAAAGAATTTAAACTGGTATTCAAAATCACTTTATTAGGTACCGCTCAACAAGAACAACCTAGTTTATGATAATTACAACAATGAATGTGAAGGTTATTCACATATTAAACAAAATGTTAACGCGGGATTCAATCCTGGTTCATGGCTGTCGGGAATTGAGGGTGGTACCCACTCGTCCACCAACTTCTTTTTTCTTATTTAAACTGATATCAGCTTTAAAAATTAGGAAGAAGAAAAATAGCAACTTACAGATATGGTTACCAACTGAAAATTGCTGATGGCTTCAAGCGCTTGAAGATGATTTTTTATTCTTGAATATTTTATTTTTAAACATGTCGAGAGACAAATCTCCTCGCCGTCATCTTATTCAATACTTTAGTAAATTATATTTATACATTTTAATTGCCATCTATCGATAGAATTTGTAACAAATAAATAATAAATTTACTGGCAATGTGTTTCAATAATATCATCAAATATTATCTCTACAGACCTTACTGTAATGATATAAGTTATTGAATGAGAGGGCTTGGCTCATCAACACCCCTAAGCAGCCTTCCATAGAAAATACAGGGTATATCCCAAACCAATCCAATACAATAGTAGAGCGGTCTAGAGATTAATTTGGCGAAACCGCTGAGAGGGTTCACTATTGATGAACCAAGCCCTCTCATTCAATAACTTTTATCATTGCAGTAAGGTCTGTAGAGATAATATTTGATGCTATTATTCGAAAAAAACACATTGCCAGTAAATTTATTTGTTGCAAATCTTATTCAATGCTACTTTCTCGAATTTCAACAAAAAAAAAAAAAAAAAGTCGGTGGACGAGTGGGTAACACCCTCGATTCCCGACAGTCATGAACCGGGATTGAATCCCGCGTTAAAATTTTGTTTAATATGTGAATAACCTTCATATATTATTCACTGTTTCAATTATCATGAACTAGGTTGCTCTTGTTGAGCGGTACCTATTAATGTGATTTTAAACCGATCTCGAATTTCAGAAAACTTCGTTGCGGGGGAGAATATCAAAAGATAAGACAGTCCTTGGAACCCCCTACTGTATGTAATCTCACCTACGGGATAAGATCGAGTGCTTTCTGATGAAGTGTATCAGAGTGAATTACATCCGATTGGGAAATTGAATATCGAGAAAAGAGACAACAAAGTGGGTGAGTAACCAAGGGCACCTTTTGTCTAAAGATATCTTCCTATCGAATATATACATCTCCTTGTGCTATTGTACAAATAACGGGGGAAAGGCGATATTATTATTAATACAACAACAATTAGCTTTATTAAGACCTTTTGGTCATATATAGATTCTTCGAGCACACAGAAAGATCGTGTACATGCAAGAATAACAGTAATAGTATCAGTAATATGCATTGTTATTTACTATGTATCAAATAAGGGCTTAGCATAAACTTATATAAAAAAAGTCGCGAGAACAAGCAGTTCTTTTTTTCTTTAAGAACAATAATTAGTAGAAATGAGAGAGAGAGAGAGAGAGAGAGATTGAGACTACTTTATTTCAAAGTTCATATAAGATTATATGAGGTTAAATACATAAATATGAATAAATATGATTATATAATGATAAATATAGGAATAAATAGATATCTATATATATAAAAATTAATGTATGTGTGTGTGGTCTGTTTGTCCTTTATGCCTGACCAAACCACTCATTGGAACGCCATGAAACTTTGGGAAGTTATTTAGTATAGTACTGGGAAGGTTTCTAGCAAATAAAATTTTTGAAATAACTTTTCGCTTTAAAATAAACAAGATAAATATTCTAATTTATCTGTTATAATTCAACAATCTGCTCTAAATATTATCATGATGATACGATGATTTTGTAATGTAGAAAATTAGGAAAGACAAAATTCAGGATGACACGGCAATTTATTTGAGACAAGAATAATGATACAATTCCAAGGCAAGATACTATTCCTTTAACTTCCAATTACCGAGGGAACCAATTAATATTGATTTTATTCAACTTATCGAGTATTTTTCAAGGGACCGGGAAAAAATGTTCACTTTATCGAGAGATTCGTTAGAAAAACCTTTACTCGGGTAAAACCCGGGCGAAGCCGGGTACGTCCGCTAGTAAATAGATAAAAAAAAGAGAGAGACAGAAATATACATAATTATCAGACATCTTTATAGTTCTATACATGGATGGATCAAAGGTTACTATTATTATAACGTTATCCCGCATATTGCGCTAGTTTTTTTCTATTTTGTCTCACGAATCACTATTTCTCGTATAGAATGTTAATTCTCAGAGGAAATAGACCTCCTGGAATAACGTTAATAACGAAGTTTTGCCTCATTTCCAGTTTTATAAAGTTGCTGTCCACAATTATTTGTTTTGTTTCACACAACTAGGTATGAAAATAGGGAACTAATCTGGTTGACATGAAATATGTTTCCCTCACTCTCCAACTTTGGATAGCTGTGGAGGATGGGAGATGTCAGTCCTCCTTACACCGTTGGTAGGACAGTAGAGGACAAGCCATTTGAAGTATGGTGACGGATGATGCCTCAGAAGTTGGTGATCGCTCATAGGGGGGAAAAAGAGAAGGGAAGAATTGCTAGAGGAGACCATAGTTAACCAAGAATTAGTGAACTAGGTGTTAGCGAGAGAAATGTCATCTTTATATTTACAATAGTTTAAGGTGGGGAAATGGTATCTATATTAATAAAATGCAAATTTCATAAGTGTTGTTCGCTAAAAACTTTCGTTACAATGCATCAATTTCGACCAAATTTTCAACATTTATGTAAAACGAGATGGAGCAGGTTTTGCTTAACATCAAAATATTTTTCCTAACTTTAACATGCGTAACTTCGCTGTTATCGATTAAATACAAAAAAAAAATCAACAGAGTTAATTTTATTTATATATAAATACAAAAAAAAAAAATTCAGCAATTCATTCAACTCAATCTAAAAAAATATTCAAAAAAAGCCATTTTAAGATAACACCATATGTAAAACAGTCGGCCAAGAAAACAACAACGATATTACATCTTTCTCACATATTCACACACAATCTTGATTAATAATTAAAACTAATCTTTAACATTGTTTATTATACTTCATAATATATAATATTCGTTAGGCAAACTTTCACTCGGATAAAACCCGGGCGAAGCCGGGTACACATCCGCTAGTATTTTATATTACAATATAATGCGGCTTATAATTGTAGAACGACATTTGAAAAATATCCCGCATGTGTTTCTTTTGAACGAAAAATCGAAATACATTTTAAGGAGAAATAACGATTATTTCTAACCTTAGGGATGAAGTATGAAAAGATGAATTGTGAAGAGTAATGATAAACCGAAAAATAAAAGTGTCCAGGGATGGGAATCGAACCCACAGTATTCCGTTTACCGGGCAGATGCCATGAGGATCCGGATTAGAAAAAAAAAATCCAAATTTAGGCGATTCTTTTTTTTCCCCAAAAAATTGTATAAATTGGCTCCAATTTGTTCTCAAACTTCGCGCGACAGTCTAAAAATACTAGCTAATTCAGAGAAAGAAGATACGAAAAACCTACAATGAGATTTCTAAGATAAGGGGTCACAAGAAAGCTACCAGAAGGTCACTAGATAAAACTACGAGTAATGGTCACCAACAAATCAAATTGGAGATTATATGTCACCATAGCGTGTCACCAAAAGTCGAATTCGACTTGATGAACACTGACAACAAAATGCAGGCAATCCAAACTGGGGTTTTGTCAATTGGTACATGCAAAAATTCGCATGGCTTCTACAAGTTCAGACATGTGGTGGTGTAGTTAAATCTGTTGAGAAACCAACTACCCATCAGAAAAACCGCGACCTATCTCATCAGTACTTTGTATGATTAGAACGTACAAAGCATCGTATAAAGCAATGCTTTTCTCGTCCTGATAAAAGAGCCATCCGTATAGATACCGAAGGTACTGTACGAGGAGAGAGCTATTGGAATGGGAAGCTTCGCAATCATCCAATATTCCCAATAGCGTTACGTGCGCGAACGGCCATCAAATTCCTCCGTCTAAGATTTTAACCAAATTACTTTCCGATTTTCCCAAAGAACCGACTCCCAGGAGGAAAATTAAAACAAACTATTTCCTTTCTCTCTTTATATAATACCCATTTATTTTCTTAACATTCTAAATTTTATATATTTATGCGCTCTGTGAATTATTGTATAAAAGGTAAATATTTTATTGACCAATTGACTCGATCGAGAAAAAGAAAAAAAGTTATTTTAAAAGTTTCTCACAAAACGAGATGATTCAGTTGTTTTGATATTATATATACAAGTATCAGAGTCATCAACGATCAATTCTGTCATCGTTTGCTTTTGTGAATGGAATAAATACCCAAATATGGTCATTTCTTATAAGCATCGGTGGTTCAGTGGTAGAATGCTCGCCTGCCACGCGGGCGGTCCGGGTTCGATTCCCAGCCGATTCATTTTTTTTTCTTTTTTACAATTTTTAAAACTCATTTATATTATTAATTTTGAAACAACAAAATGGATTGCAAAAAATAATTAAATCAAATACTTAAACACTAATATAATACAATTTTTGCCATTACACACTTTTTCCTGTAGTTTATTTGTTTCTTCTGTATTGCTATTCTATGGCACTTCTACTATTTATTATTGATGTACTTTCAGTATGAAGGATACTTCACTCGGGGGATTTCTCGGGCGAAGCCGGGTCATTCTTCTAGTTAAAAATAAAATAGGTATATACCGACGTTTTCTTTTTTTTTTTTTCTTTTCATTATATATATATTTTTCACATGTTTAGCTTAATTATGCAAATTTGGCCTTAACTGCTCATTTCTAGATTTCTCAGGAAAGCCTTTTGGAACAAATTTTATAATCATTGAAGTACAGCTTGCATCACGCTGACGAGGGCCAAAAGCCCGAAACGCGTCCGTGATTGACTTTTTACTTTATTTATCAAGGAATTGGGTTGGTCAAAAATGATGAAAACAACAGGAGAAATCGAAGGATATCATTCCTAAGAAGGAATAAAAGTTAAGGACGACGAGATTCTTTATTGAAGAGATATAGGTTTAGCAAGCTTTCGGAGTTTGTACAAGGGGGGATCAATAAATAAGGTGAATTATCTTATTTCTTAAAAATTAAAAAAGCAAAAATAATTTCAAACCACAGAATATTAAAATATAACATTGAGAGACTATTTAAGGTGTTCTGTTCTTCTTTTTTTTCCCACGCGCGGCGCGAGACTTATAAATAAACTAAAATGGAAGCTCCCTTGAAGGATTGCACCACGCTTGAACAACGAGCAGTTATTCGTTTCTTGAATGCAGAAGGTATTCAAACATCTCAAATATGCCAAAGAATGAAAAATATCTATCGTGAGTCTTGTTTGTCTCAAAAAAACATTTATAAATGGGTTAACGAGTTCAAAAATGAACGAATTACATGTACCGATATTGAGCGACCTGGACGACCAAGTGTTACAGCGACGCCAAGCACGATAAATGCTTGTATTTGTGTTCAGCCTGTTGAAGGATGCTATTGTCCGAAAGCTCGCCAAGTAAAGTCTTCGTTAGCTTTTTATCTCTACTTAGAAAATATGGAAACGAAAGGCCTAAATTAACGTTTTGTTAATTTTTATTTCATTAGATGGCGCGCTGCCTTTTAATAAATCCAAAACTAAAATTTTCGAAAAAAAGATCAAATATGTGAAATAAACTCTGAGAGAAAACTGAACAAAAACTATAACAAAAGACTTAGAACAAAACACTATAAAGGAATGACAATACATCCAGATGGCACAAGAACCTATAGGACATGCAACAACTGTCCTGGTGTGGAACTAACACCTACCCACATATTCTCATGTCCAGCAATGGTCGTAGTCTTACAGAAAATTGACTTAGACCCAGAGCAGCAGCTTTACACACCCAAGATAGTGGATATTGCTGCTGCTGTGATGGAGATGCATGGAGACATCTGAGACTCTTCTTTGGACACGACAACAACAGAAAATTGACTTAGATCCAGAGCAGCAGCTTTACACACCCAAGATAGTGGATATTGCTGCTGCTGTGATGGAGATGTATGGAGACATTTGAGACTCTTCTTTGGACACGACAACAACAGAAAATTGACTTAGACCCAGAGCAGCAGCTTTACACACCCAAGATAGTGTATATTTCTGCTTCTGTGATGGAGATGCATGGAGACATCTGAGACTCTTCTTTGGACACGACAACAACAACTAAAATTTTCGTAGTTCTGTTGTTTACCACTAGGGGGCAGCACATGTAGAAGAGGGTTGCTAATAAATTAATTTGATGTGAGTTGCTAATCATTATGATTATTTTACACAATGATTTTGTTTAAATAAAATGATCTATCTGATTAGGTGGCCCTAACAAAAACATGGTTGAAATGTGTTTCCTGTTTAATACTAAGTCAGTCGTTTGGCATTCAATTAATCTAAGCATAGAGCTATCAAACAGGCTGATTTTTTTGGAATAAAAAACACTTTTTTTTGTAAACTTTTAAAAACAAAAACGATATAAATATATAAAATTACTTATTACACATAAAGCCTTTATTAAGACACCAGTCTTATACAGAAACAAAATTGCTTATTAATATTCACGCAACAAAAAAAAATAAAAAATAAAAACGCGGAAATTTAGAGTCGTTGAATATTTAAAGTGTTAAAACTATTGTGACGTCAGAGTGAACAACACACAAAATTCTTAATTAATTATTTATAGTCAGAAAGAGAGAACAATGGGGGAAGGCCAACAAGACCGTAGAGGATAAATTAATAAATAAATAATGAATAAGTATGATGATGTTTTTTTTTTAAATATTATTTCCTCTCTCTATATATATATTATTCTATGAATTATTGAAATTATAAAATGATTTGGTCACGATATTTACCTAGAAATATAGTTTGAAAACAAATATATTTTTCTTTTTTTTTTTTCTTAAACTTTCCTCACAACAACACACACGCGTATATATATGTTATCTTTTTATTGCTTTCTCTGTTTCTCAGTTTAAAAAAAAGTCAATGTTTATCTCTTCTAAAATAAATTAGTCTTTTATGTTCGGTCACACTGTTTGTTATGTCGGGCAGACGACCGTTCTTTTTTTTTTCCCGCCAAAACGAGGGCAAAAACCTTTCCGAAAGTTCTTCTTTTATTTTTTTTCTACTGACAAGTTTTTTTAATATTATATATTTCAGATTGATACGCGCCACGTTTTAAAGACACACTTTATATACTTTTCAATATTAAAAATATGTATATATAATAGCATATAGCAAGTGAACGTAAAATCTTTTTGAATGTTAGGAATTTTTATCGTTTTCGTTTATTATGGATTAGTAATGCACCTGATTCTTTTTTTTTTTTATGTCCTTGGGAATAATTTATGTGATTATTCCCCCTACTTTTTTTTTATACCTTTCTCTCAAGTTATTGCTCCGATGACGTTTCGCAAGTTGTTTTTTAAATCATTTTGAGGTTCTTTCTCTTGACTCATTCTTTATGCCATACGTAATAAATGGAGCGTACGTAACCACTCTCTTTTTTTCTCTCTCTCTCTCTCTCCTTTTCCAAGAAGTAAGATAACGTAAATATTTTTGTGAAAAATCTAATAACAAGATGCCAGAGCAGCAGCTTTACACACCCAAGATAGTGGATATTGCTGCTGCTGTGATGGAGATGTATGGGGATATCTGAGACTCTTCTTTGGACACGACAACAACAACAAAGAACCATTATAATAATCGGAAATAGGGGCGTCTATTTGAAAAAAAAAAATCGGGGAATATGTCTATTAAACATTTAAAACATTTTCAGCAAATGAAAACATTAAGACACGAATGTTTCTCTCACACATCAATCAAACTTCTACTGTCCTTACTGCAATGAAAAATTAATGTGTGAAAGAAACATTCGCGTCTTAATATTTTCATTTGCTGCATATAGAGGGAGCATTTTATTGTTTTTATATTAAACAATAAAGTCGGTGGACGAGTGGGTAACACCCTCGATTCCCGACAGTCATGAACCGGGATTGAATCCGGCGTTAAAAATTGTTTAATATGTGAATAACCTTCACATATTATTCATAGTTCAATTATCATGAACTAGGTTGCTCTTGCTGAGCGGTACCTATTTATGTGAATTTGAACCAGTTTTTATATTAATTTAAAACAATTTAAACATATAAAATATCGGAATATTAAACATTTTTGTACACTTAAAATTTATTTTATACATCTTCATAGTATATAGGTTTTAAAAAAATTCTATATTCTATTCAATAGGCGAAAGATTAATCTGTAACTAAAAAAAAAAATAAATTACCTCTTTGTAACAAAATAACAAACAAAGCTGTTTTTTTTTTCCTAACGACAATATTTCTTTGGCCCTTTCATAAAAACTTTTAAAAGTGGAAAAAAAATACTATTATTAATAAATTTAAAAAAAAATGTACCTTCGCTTTCAATTTTGCTATAGAGAGTTTGACAATTAAACAACTTTATTGATATCTCGTCAATCTTTACACTCAAAGGGAGTTATAAGGGAATGAAAAGAGATATTTACAATCGACGTAGCCCTCTCCGAGAGCCGCCTTGAATCTAGACAGATCCCTGCCATTTGGGGAGTTCATGTATAGAGAGTTGTCTGTGGAGACTGAGTAGTTTCATACGACTCAGTGTGCGTCCGTGTGTTCGTGAGTGCTCCTGCTCTAAGTCCAATTCGGTACTTTGACTATACGGGGTGATGATACCAGAAGAAGGCATTTACATTCGTTCCAATCCACCAAAAATGGCGAGAGGTGACAAGAGCCTATTTTAGGATGGAACGCTTCACGATTTTGCGTGTCATCCTTGCGGCAGGGGCTATGCTAATCTTCTCTGTATCGTTCCAATTTTAGTATATGTACCGCCGAACAAGCGTATCCGTTTAGGATGGATAAGGGTAGGGTTTTTTCTAAAGGAAGGATTCGTGTTTTTTGTAAAAAGGTGTATATCTCTTACTCATGATTTCCTTCAATTCTATCAGTATCAGTAATCAGTACCAGGACATATGTGATGGGTAGAGGGTTGTGACAGCACGTACTGTAAGTATCACACAAATGTCTACTACACATGTCGAAAACAGACGCCTACAAGATAACAGAGCCCTCATTCATAGGAAGAGATGGGCTTGTTCAATAGAGAGAAGGAGGAATCCCACCACTAAAGACATTTATAATTCTATTCTATATACAGTTACGAGCGTCATGCGTGGCCTCTGTCACGGTTTGCTTTTTTTTTTTTTTTTGGAATGGCGCCCTCCTATTGGTCGGCTACGATCACGCCACCTTTGTCCCCCCATATCTGTAACTATTGTGTTGGAGCGGGTCGCTCTTTAAATAAATGCATATATTAGTTAATAACTAAATGGAATCCTCTCTTTCTTTTTCCCAGTAAGAGACGCCTACGGAAGCCAACAGTACATAGACAGATAAAGCACATAGGCTATAGTTATTAACTAACATATGCAATTATTTAAGGCGCCAATTTATAATTGTAACAAATAGTATTTGAATCAAAACATTCAATCGGGTAAAACACGGGCGTTGCCCGGGTCATTCGGCTAGTACAGTATAACCAACCTCTCTGTAACACCTAGCGGAAGAGCCAAAGTATCTTTTAAGAAGAAAGATGTCCTTTTACCGGAGAGTATCTAATTAGTAAAAATGGCCATTTGTGGGAGATGAACACTGTCCTTTGTGTAGAGAGGTATCCACAAGCGGGAGTATCCTCTTATGAAATTTCTACTGTATATATTTGTTTAAAAAAAAAAGTGCTTCAACGCTCGGATTTCGTACCGCGAGCCTATTTGTCCGAAAGACAGTTGCACGCGGAAGTGTCTACCGTCTTGAAAGTGATGATGTCGATGAAAACGAAGGTTGTTGCTGCATATGGAACGACGACCACCTACCTACCTACCTACGGGACCTCGGAAGTTCTGAGTCTCACCGTGGTAAGAGGTTTCCCTTCCTTTGTTTTGTTTATAACAGAGGTTGATGGAAGAGAGCATGTGGGGCAGTACCTGACACCACAAGGACAGGTCGACATTTATCTTCCGTGTCACATTCTTCAATCACACAGCCTCGTCGATAACGCAACGGTGCCAGATGGATTGGATTTGTCCGGGACAGATCTCTGTGAGGCGTTGGAAGAGAAAAACAATAACACACGTCTGTGTATATATACCAAAAAAGTGACACCTCTCCCTTTTAAAATGCATCAAAATAACGAAACAATGCGTTTTTTTTTTCTCCGTGTCATCAGCCCAGTACAAAAACGTAGAGTTGGTGATAACGAATGAGCCGCAACACCAGTTTTGTCAAATTCAGACAACAGCCAACAAGCTGTATACCATGGTTTCTGGCCCTCATCAGTACAGGGACGGCTTCACTTTCATGTCATCCTACGAGGAGAGATATGAAACCGGTCAAATTTGCCCAAACTGGTGTTGTAGCTCATCCGTTATTGCCAACTCTATGTTTTGAATGGATGGTCCGGATAGGCGGTGGGGAGAGGCTTGTTCGCTGCGTGGAGGACTGTGGGGGCATACATGGTAGAGATCAGGGTCAGCTAGAGCCAAATTAAAAATCTAATCATGACTATTGTGCTCTAAATCATAAATTAAATAAATCACTATATTAAATAAATCACTAAACTCTATGTTTTGAAATGGTATGATAACGTAAAAGGCATTGTTTCACTACTTTAACGCATTTTAAATGAGAGAGGTGAGGCACTCTTGGTATATGACCATCATCCTCCCGTAACTTCATGTTGCATGTGTCATTGTGTTCACGCGCACTATTGATGCATCAAAGAACTGTACTTCGCTCATCGCCTCTGCGCTGAACTCACGGATAATACGATTATACTATTATTACATATATCCTTACATCTGAATTTGCATATTCCCCGCAGTAAGAGAGTTACATTTCTGATTGAAGACTTCTTGCTATTTATAGTCTACCACTTACGAATAAAGGCCAATTTGTGCTCAGCAAAATAATGTTTTTGTTTATTTTTACTTCCGAAATCTGCTCAGAAATTTTAAAAAGAGAATCCATGATAATGAGGTTGATCCGAACTTGTGTTGTTTTTTCCACCGTCTTCCCCTGATACAAGAAGAAAGGGAGATAGGTTCTTACATCAGTCTAACACAGCATATCTTAGGAAAATTTACATATCGCTGCTTCCTTGTACGATAAAACCTTTGTTTTTGCATATTGTCAACTAGTTAAATGACCCGGACTGAGTGAATGAATGCATGTTCAAACATTTTAAAGGCGCTATCAGAATCTGTGAAAGAAAAAAAATCTCAAAATATTTTTTGAGAAATTTCTCACTTATTATCAATTTATTTGCGCAAAAATTATATTATTGAAGACACACGAGATAACCAAGTGTGAAAAAAATTGCCTCCGGAGACATCAAAACTTTTTACGCCATAAGTTTTGTCTCTATAAGTGTAATTATTATTTATGTATCATGATATATATCATCGAATATTATCTCTACAGACCTAACTACAATGATAAAAGTTATAAAATGAGAGGGCTTGGCTCATCAGTGATGAACCCTCTCAGTGGTTTCGCCAGATTAATCTCCAGACCTCTCTACTCTTCTTCTTTCTTATCTCAAAGCCATGATAATCATGGTGGGTAGTTAGCGACTGCTTTTACTGTAAGCGCACCACATGTCAACACATGTGAGAAGCAGTTCGACTTTGCACTTACAAATATGCTAGAGCCCCGTTTGGTTACTTGCACTCGCTGGTGGGGTTGGACTTTTGCAAGAATCGGGGGTCATTGGAGCATTTTTTTTTTCAAACAGAAAAAAGTGTCCAATGCGGGAATCGAACCCGGGTCAGAGTGGTCGAAAACCAAACAGTTTAACCAGCCTTCCACCGACCCCCATACCTCTCTACTACTGTATTGGATTGGTTTTCTTATATATTCTGCATTTACTAAAGAAGACAGCTTAGGGATGTTTATAAAATCCGCATTGCTATCATTAAAGGTAAATTGTTTTTTTTTTCTCACTCTTTTCATTGGCAGACACCGTGGCCTATATGTAAGACTATATGTCTTAATAAAGGCTTATCTCTGTGTATATACAGTGGTACCTCGACATACGAGTTTAATTCGTTCCGCAACCTTGCTCGTATCTTGAATTACTCGTATCTCGAAGCAAATTTCCCCATACAAAATTCCCATTTAAAACCACAGATTAATATCTTCAACACTACCGAACCGAACTCGTATCTCGAATTTCGCTCGTAACTCAAAGCAAAAAAATCACTTGCTCGTCGACTCGTATCTCAAAAACTCGTATGTTGGGGCGCTCGTATGTCGAGGTACCACTGTATTCACAATGAATTCTCAACGCTTGTGGTTTAGAGGGGATTTTTCTTATTTTAGACACGTATGGCTTCTTTTTAAAATTCTATTGCACTTACTGCAATGATAAAATATTGGGAGGGCCTAGTTCAAACAGTTGGTAAATCTATTGATGAGCCCTCCCATTATTTTTTTTATAATTACAGTAAGAGCAGTAGAAAAGTGTTTTATTTAAAATATATATAAGCGTCAAAAATAGTTTAATTTTCCTATAACAGATGGCGCGCTGTTGCATAATGTTTTTAACCTCTTTATATAAACTATACTACGCAGACGAGCGACGGTGTAGCTCGGGTATTCTATATACAGTTACGAGCGTCATTCCTCATCTCCTAATCTCCTAATCAATCAACTCTGTCACCGTTTGCTTTTTTTTTTTAATGGAATGGAGCCCTCCTATTGGTTGGCTACGGTCACGCCACCTTTGCCCCCCCCCCCACACTCGCCATTTAACTATTGTGTTGGAGCGGATCGCTCCCTAAATAAATGCATATATTAGATAATAACCAAATGGAATCCTCTCTTTCTTTTTCCCAGTAAGAGACGCCTACGGAAGCCAACAGTACATGACAGATAAAGCACATAGGCTATAGTTATTAACTAACATATGCAATTAATTAAGGCGCCAATTTATAATTGTAACAAATAGTATTTGAATCAAAACATTCAATCGGGTAAAACACGGGCGTTGCCCGGGTCATTCGGCTAGTGAAGGAATAAACGGAATATGCAAATGAGCCTTTTAGCGAACCAATTTGCATATATAACGAATGAAAAATTTTACACTTGACTCCTTTTTGATAGTTATTTTAATAAAGACATTTTGTGTGTGTGTGTGTGAACACATATATAAAATTTTTATATTTTTAAGATAACATTTTAAAAATTTAGTAACGCCATTTTAAGGTCTCTCTTTGCTATAACACAAATTTCAAATTTAAAAACGACGTTTTAAAGTTTTTCAAAACCATCTTTGAATGTAAAAAAAAAAAAAAAAAACATTTAAAATTCAAAAACAACATTATAAAATTATATTTAGATTGAAAATTTTTATATTCACAAAGATTCCTATTTGAAAACTTTTGTTATCTTATTTCAAAAAACTCTTTTGCACGTAAATATTGTGACGATATTCAATAATATCACCCTAAAATCATCGTACTTTTATTGTAAATAACGTACGCACACAATAGTTCATTTTTATAATTTTAAAATCATAAAATCAAATGGATATAATATAGTCGAAAATGGTGTAAGGCTTAAAAAGGAAAAAATATCAATAAAAAATTCAAATGTTTTAATTATATCTCAAAATGTTATTTAACATATTTTCAAAATTAAAATTATGCTACTTTACATTTAAAATATGGTTTTAAAACTTTAAAATATCACATTATTAAACTTGGAAATATATCGTTTGGAAATATTTTATTAAATTTTTTATTAAATTTTAGAATATCGTTTTTTTTTTCCTTTAAAATGTTGCCATAAAATTGTGAAATATATACACGAAAATTAGAAATGTCCTCCTATAATTAAATAAAAAAAGTTTTTTTTTTAATTACAAAAAATAAATGTTTAAATTGTGTAACACAAACCCAAAAGAGCAGAACTTTTTTTTTTTCCTATAAAGCTGTGTGAACATTTTAAATATAAATATTGGCAAGAATAATTTATTTTAAAATAAATTATATATAATAAAAATCAAGGCTTTTAACAAGTTGTTTAATAGTTTTTAATTAAAACCGTAGCAAGAGAAAATATTTGACTATTAATTTTATAGAAAAAAAAAGTCGTAATTTTTCTAATATATTTTAAGCCTTTCATCAATACAGCTTTAAAAGTCATAAAAAATAGATAAAAATAAACCAAGATTTTCAAGCATTTATTGATTGTTGAAAAATTATAGTTTTGAATGTATTGTGAACGCGCGAAATGGAATTTTTACATCACCTTTTATTGGCCCGTTTCCACAACAGTTTTATTACTTTTTGTTTATTTTATATTTTATTATTATATTTACATTATTTAATATTTTAAGCGCCATTTTTGAATATATATATAGTTTAGAATTTTGGAACTAAAATGTTTCAAATATCTTTCATTCCTTCGTTCTTTTGAAAAGATAATAACATTCAAACCAGTGTTGTCGATTTTATTTCAAATTTCTCATATAAGAGGTTTTTTTCTTTTTTTTTTTTTTCATGAAAACTTATCGGAAAATTTTCAATTTAGTTGGAATTTTACAGCGAAAAATGACTTTTTCCTCGCTATATATTTTTTTTATTGATTTTGATGCATAGCATTGTATTTTATTGCATTGAGTTGCATGAATACATTTCTAGAGTTGAAATCTTCAAATGACTAAAACCATTAACATTTATTTATGCTTATATAATTAACATTAAAAAACAATTAAATATTCCTAATAATATTCATAAAGAATCCAATAAATTTTTAATGTGGTATTGAGGTTATTATATGTACCGTTTTGATTATATTAAGGGCATTTAAAAAAAATACATTAAGGATATTTTTTGCATTTTTTTTGGGCAAATATAAATATTTAAATATATAAAAATGATATAAATGGATTTTTATTTTATTCAAAATTTTTTAAAAAGAAATTAAACACTGATATTAATTATTCAAAATTTAAAAAATTCTAAATTATTTTTTTTTTACTTTAAATAAAAATTTATTTGATATTATAAATTTGACATTTAAGATTTTACGTAGTTTTTGCTTAATTTTTAAATCTAAAATAACATTCATATAAATTATCTATAGTGTATATTTTTTCGATTTTTTTTTTTTTAACTATGTACTAATATAATTCAACGTAGAGGAAAAGAAGGGGGGGGGGATAATTATCTATTGATGATTAATAACGTTTGAAATAGCTCAACGAGTTGAAAACAGGTTTGATATATAGAGTAAAAAAAAATCACCTGCTTCCTAATCCCTACCCCCCCCATAGCTAGCCTCGCCCAATGATGAGTATAATTGGAAACTGGACGATGGGTCAATAGGTCACGGGTGAAAATTTTCCATTCTGGTTTTGATGCTGGGGTAAATATTTAGGTAGTTCCGCCCTGACCTACAAATAATATTGTTTTCCTGTTCGTCTGCTATCTCTTAGGTTCGTCTGATCCCAATATAGAAGTTTCCTTTAAGATAAATAATCGTATAAGGTTGTGTGTTTTATTTATATATACTTTTTTTATATTTATTTATTTTAGAATGCTGTAAGATGTTGTCGTAAAGATCTTGAGGAAATTTTTCCCTAAAAAAAAAAAAAAACTTTTCATTATAACTACACTTGCTTATTAATAACTTACTATAGCTAAATATTTTGCAATTTATACGCATATGGGTTGAAAATATTCTAATATTTTTCTTTGCATTCGTGAATGAAAAACATTAAATATTCAAATATTATGTTGAAATCTTAAAAAAAAAAAAGGAAATCACTTCTGTTTTTTTTTTTTATGATAAAGCTGGGAAAACAAAACGATATACCCAAAAAAAAAACGATATATAATATACTAGAACATTTTCCATAGAGTATGCAACAGAAAATTTCAATTATTTTAAAACCAAAATACGCTAAGTATATATATATATATTACTCCATTTTACACACCCCATATGTATAAAATAAATAGTAGTATAAACCAGTAAATAATATTAACTTATTTTTTATTCTGTAAATATATTAAAGAATAATATATTATATAATAAATACAGAATAAAAAATAAGTTAAAGTTCATCGAGCCTCCGTGGCCTAATGGATAAGGCATCGGTCTCCTAAACCGGGGATTGCGGGTTCGAGTCCCGCCGGGGGTATTTTTTTTTTATTATTTATTTATTTACCTGAATACCACTGCAGAGTAGTAAGCAATCTTTGGGTTATTTATTTTTTATTTTTGGATTATTTTATTTATTTTACACACATGGGATAGTTGAACCAGTGGTATAAACCATTGAATCCTTCATTGGTCACTTTTTCTAATTAAAAAAAAAAATGATATTTTACACAAATAAATTTACTGGCAATGCGTTTCTTTTAAATATCATCAAATATTATCTCTACAGACCTTACTGCAATGATATGAGTTATTGAATGAGAGGGCTTGGTTCATCAGTAGTGAACCCTCTCAGCGGTTTCGCCAAATTAATTAGAGATTAAGAGCTGAGGGGGTTCACTACTGATGAGCCAAGCCCTCTCATTCAATAACTCATATCATTGCAGTAAGGTCTGTAGAGATAATATTTGATGATATTTAAAAGAAACGCATTGCCAGTAAATTTATTTGTGTAAAATTTTAACGATAGATGGCAATTAAATTTAATTTACTAAAAAAAAATTGCTACAAAATTTCCCTAATTCTTGCAAAAGTTTCTTTACCGTTTATAAAGAATTTATGAAAATTTCCTTATATTTAGTGAGTTATATAATAGGTTAATTAAAATGACACATATTTACAACAAATTTCAAAAATTGTATCAAATGGCAGAGCGCCATCTAAAATGATCATGTGAGAGGTCAGTATATGTGTTCCCTTTTTTTTTTAATATCAACACCTGAACTTTTTTACTATTTTTAAATTGTTTTTCACACACATATATATATATGTATTAAAACCAAAAAAAGGCATATCCTGACCACATTCACATGAACTTTAAGATGGCTGAGCGAAAAGTTCATGTGAACGTGGTCAGAAAAAAAAAAAGATAAGTGGGTCAGGTGTTGATATTAAAAATAAAGAAGGCATTTCCTGACCATATATATATTATTTTAAAATAATACTGAACAATATTACACAATTTCATTATAAAAAATAAACTGCATCAAATGTCACGAGGCAGCAATAGAAACAAGTTGGGCGACATTGGCGGCAATCAATCAAGAACACCAGGACACTTATTCATCCTGCGGGACAGTCTATAAAGTTGGTGATCTATGGAGCTACCCATATGTTACTGGTATGGCAGCATCACCTAGACTTCAATGATTAAAGTCACAAAAAAAAAAATGCATTACACGAAAATTCATTTACAGCAGAAAATTCTACAAGTATCAAATAATAAATTTAGAATAAAGATAACAAGAAAATAAAATACAACCCAATAAAATAATCCTTTTTATCAATATTGTAACAAAGTATTTATTAATTTTATTATTTTTCTTAACAGAGTGGTCATTTTTATGTTTATATTTTGCTACTCTGTAAATTTCCCTCGTGGCTTATCTTTTGTTTACCATTTTTAGTTTTGTCCTTCCCTTGAAATAAATTGCTGTCCCTTCCTGAAGTTTTCCCTAATTTTCCACGTGGCAATATTAAGATGAAAACATCAAGCTTTCAGGGATAAATTAAGAAAAAAACATCATCTCTCCTACGTGGTTAGCTTTTCTCGATTAATCAAGAATGGGTATTTTTTGGCCAATTCTGGAATAATTAAAAATCAACGAATAGTTTATATTTATTCCGGCAGATGGCGCAAGCCATCAGCAACTTTCAGTTACACAATCAAGAGATGTCTTAATTCATCCATTTGATCCCAGTGCAATTTGACTTCTGTTTTCCCCAAGGATAAGTTTATTTTTATTTATTTATATTTGTGTATTTTTACATATTTACATATAAAAAAAATAAACGTATCATTTGAAGCCTGATATTTTTCACTTTAATAAAAAAATCTCTCTATCGAATCCACATTTCAATAAACGGCATTCACTTCTTGTAGAGGGGGGAGAGAAGTCCGAACACACCTCCCTGGACCCTTGGAATATTTGACCAAATTCTGGTCCAAGGTGACTAACGTGGCAACGGCACCCATTTTTCAATGAAGAGATCTGAGAGAAGAATTCCAAAAACAAGACTCAGAACGAAACACTATAAAGGAATGACAATACATCCAGATGGCACAAGAACCTACAGGACATGTAACAACTGTCCTGGTGTGGAACCTATCCACATATTCTCATGCCCAGTAATGGCCGCAGCCTTACAGAAAATTGACATGGACACAGAATTTTACACACCCAAGATAGAGGACATTGCTGCTGCTGTAATAGAGGTACATGAAGGCTCTTCATTGGACACGACAACAACAACTTCTTGTAGAAATAAACGTGCAATAAAGACATTTAATTTTTGTAGCAATCAGAGTGCAATAAGTGGTATTCAATTCTAGTAGAAATGACAGTGCAATAAGTGGTATTCACTTCTTGTAGAAATGACAGTGCAAAAGGTGGTATTCACTTCTTGTAGCAATCAGAGTGCACAATAAGTGGTATTCAATTCTTGTAGAAATGACAGTGCAATAAGTGGTATTCAATTCTTGTAGAAATGATAGTGAAATAAGTGGTATTCAATTCTTGTAGAAATGACAGTGCAATAAGTGGTATTCAATTCTTGTAGAAATGACAGTGCAATAAGTGGTATTCAATTCTTGTAGAAATGATAGTGAAATAAGTGGTATTCAATTCTAGTAGAAATGACAGTGCAATAAGTGGTATTCAATTCTAGTAGAAATGACAGTGCAAAAGGTGGTATTCACTTCTTGTAGAAATGACAGTGCAAAAGGTGGTATTCACTTCTTGTAGCAATCAGAGTGCACAATAAGTGGTATTCAATTCTTGTAGAAATGACAGTGCAATAAGTGGTATTCAATTCTTGTAGAAATGACAGTGCAATAAGTGGTATTCAATTCTTGTAGAAATGACAGTGCAACAAGTGGTATTCAATTCTTGTAGAAATGACAGTGCAATAAGTGGCATTCACTTCTTGTAGAAATGACAGTGCAATAAGTGGTATTCAATTCTTGTAGAAATGACAGTGCAAAAGGTGGTATTCAATTCTTGTAGAAATGATAGTGAAATAAGTGGTATTCAATTCTTGTAGAAATGACAGTGCACACAATAAGTGGTATTCAATTCTTGTAGAAATGACAGTGCAATAAGTGGTATTCAATGATTGTAGAAATGACAGAAAGGTGCGTCCATCACATATTTCAAGCAGTAATTTACACCTTAGTATTGGGAAATTGCATTATTGTGATGATGATATGGAGAGAAAGAGGTTTGTACTCAGTCAACATGATACAGTTGACCTTAAGAATTCTTCCTCAATCACTACGTATTAACTTAATAAAGATTGACCTCTACCGCGCAGGCGCCATGACAATGGTAAACACGTGCACCCAACTTGACGTTTGAAATGTTAATCATCTGATAAGACGTAGAGGTTGTGGAAAATCTTTCCCCATGATAACTTATGTAACATTTTATTTAGAACTTGTCGTCTGCTCATATATATGCAACGAAGAGAGATGAAAACATACTCAACAACAACAAAAAGCCTTTATTTAGGGTCACTGACCCTATACAGGATTCACCAGAGGTATGCATAAGAACAAAGCAGTGAGACAAAGAAAACAACGATATAGACAGAAGAAAAAGAAAAAATAAAAAACAAGAAAGAGAAAGAGGGAAGCAAGAAAAACAACACAAAAAGAGTAGCAGTAAGAAAGTGAGGAGTGAGTGTCATTTGGCCTTCTTCTGAGATATGGACTTGTGGAAACCATAAAACGCCGTATGAAAACATACTCTAGAAATGAAGAAAAAGGCATCACCTGATCTTGCAACAACAACAACAAAAAACCCACGATCAGGAATGCCTTCTTCCTGTTTTATCCACCTTATTCCAGTACATATCAACTTTTGTACTGTTTTCAAATACTCTAGAAATTTGGAGGCATTTTATTTGAAATATTTTCTCGTGTTTCTGAAAAAAAATGTACGTATATCATTTAAGCCAAAACAAGATACTCATTTTGAAACTCTTTATAATTTCAACCTTATATACATATTCCCAGATTAATAAATGAGCCACAATAGGTGGTCTTTTTGTCTGAATTAACTAAAGTTGGTCATTCACAATTGTGTCAGATTGATTACTTGTACTCATTGGTGGGGTTGAAATTTTGCAAATATCGAAGAATTTTTTTAAATTTCTAAAATAAAAGTGCCCAATGCGGGATTGGAACTCGGGTCGTAGATAACTAAAGTTGGTATGTTGTGGTTAGTCATTGATATGATACTCCGTACATTCTGCTCAAAGATAAGAGAAATTCATTGTTTTAAAAGCATTATGCAATGTATTAATGCATAAAGATTAAGTCATAACAGGTAGGGTTCTCGATTTAAATTTGCAAAGGCTGGTGTTGTAGTTTATTCTCATTTATAGTATGACGAAGATAAATAATTTAATAATTAAATTTAATTATCTTAATTATTAAATAAAAATAACACAATTTTTAAATTGTTCGGAAATATTTTCCATTGTTTTTCTCTTTCATTAACTCTCTGGCTGTAAATAAATAATTATTGTCTAGACGTGCTGACGTCATTAATAAATACTTTCACATATTTACACACACACACACATATATATATTTGAAAATAGAGCAATCCATAAATAAATCTTTAATTAAAAAGGCATATATTGGATCAAAATATAATTTATTTTACCAATATTTCAGTTGGCTGAACGCCAGGTTAAATATGTTATAACACCTTGATAAAGGTTGGCGTTCAGCCAACTGAAATATTGGTAAAATAAATGATATTTTGATCCAATACATGCCTTTTTAATTAAAAACTTCATATATGTATATATATGTACTTATATATATGAAGTTGCGGGAGGATGGTAATAAATACTTTTACATATTTACACTTTATATGAAGAAGGAACAAAAGTTAACGGCGAAGAGTGTCTTTTATTACAGTTGTAAATTCGGCAAGCTTTCGGACTTTGACGTCCTTCGACAGGCAACTTTTCAAGAAACTGAAAGATAATGTTTATATACAGGTAAATATTTACATAATAAGAACTTTTCTAAGCGAATTTTTGATTTTTTTATACAAAATTATTTCCTCTTTATCTATGTAAACAAATTTTTGTTCTAAGAAAAGTATGACTACTATTGCAGGAGGATGGTATTCATGCACTAAAAGAAGCAATTCTTCCTTTAAATATACATTTGAATAATGCATTTTGTTAATCATACCTGTGCAAAACGTAAATGTGGTAATGAAGAATTTGTAATGGATAGAATTTTTACTGAGGTCCTAAACGAAATGCATTGTTACAATGCATATTTAATGGGAGAGGTGCTTCTTTTTTTGGTACATAAATACCATATTCCTGCTATATAAAACCAACAACTAGTTTTCTAGGTTGCAATATGACAAAACCATGTTTTACTCAGATATATAAAAAAAATCATTTTTAATGAGTGTTAGGTTTTTTTAAAATTATTATTATTGTATTTTATTAATTAATTATAATTCATATTCATAGAATTTTATTGTTACTTATTATCATTCTTTTTGTTGTTTTTTTTCTATTTTGTGTTAATATAGTCTCTTTCTTTTTTTATGTAATAAATACGAGGGTTGTCCGTTAAATAAGTTCCACGGGGCACCACTGTCATGAGGATCGCTTTTAGGCTCGAGCCGACTGCACGGGCTCGTAGCTTGTTCTCCCCACTCCAATTTCCCACCAAGGATACGTCGCTGGTAAGCTTAGTTTTGGATGAGCAGCCGTTAGTGATGGAGCTTCCCCTCGTGTCTCCCGCCAACTGTGAATTACGGTCAGTAATTCGCTTTTTGGCTGCAAAGAAGAATTCAGCGAAGGACATTCATACTGAACTCTGTCAAGTGTATGGAGAAGGGTGTATGAGGTCCGGGGTGGTGAGCAGATGGGTCAGAGAATTCAAAACGGCCGAACAGACGTCCTCGATGAACCGTGTGCTGGACGGCTATTGGTTTCGGACGAAACCATTGCCAAAGTCGAAGCGGCAATGCTTGAAGATCGACGGGTTACTGTGCGGAAGCCCTGTGATTTGGTTCCTGATGTCAGTAAAACCACCATCGACAAGATTTTGCGTGAATATTTAAGGTATTCAAAGGTCTGCGCAAGATGGGTTCCGAAAATGCTGACTGAAGACCATAAACGGCAGCGGGTTGATGCGGCCCAGAAATTTCTCGATTGCCACAAAACTGACGGAGAGGAATTCTTGGATTCGATCGTTACTGGTGATGTGACCTGGGTACACTACCCCACACCGGAGACAAAGGAGCAATCCAAGCTGTGGAAGCACACTTCTTCGTCGAAACCTCTAAAGTTTAAACAAACACTTTCTGCCGGGAAACTTATCGCTACCGTCTTTTGGGACCGAAAGGGTCTATTGTTGTGCGACTTTATGCGTCGGGGTACAACAATCAATTCCGACCGGTACTGTGAGACCTTGAAACAACTTCGACGAGCGATTCAGAACAAGAGGAGAGGGATGTTAACCAAAGGGGTGCGTTTTCACCACGACAACGCTCGGCCGCACACCGCCCATCAAACCACTGCCTCATCGAAGAATTTGGATGGGAATTGGTGTCACACCCACCTTACAGCCCGGACGTAGCTCCTAGTGACTTCCACTTCTTCCCCGAGTTGAAGAAAAACCTGGGTGGAACCCAATTCCAGGACGATGACGAGTTGGAAGAAGCGGTTTTAGGCTTTCTACGCGGCCAGGCGGCAGAGTTCTTTGAATCTGGTTCCATAAGTGGGTGTCCCGAATGCAAAAATGCGTCGAACGAAACGGGGAATATGTAAAAAAATGAAAAAAAGTCTGATATTTTCGAAAATGTATAGTTCAGGTCAAATAAATCTATTTTTCTGTATGGAAAACCTCTGTGGAACTTATTTAACGGACAACCCTCGTACAACTAAATGGCATTAAATCTTAGTGTAATTCTTTTTGTTGTTTGGAATAAATCGAATTGAATCGAAGTGAGTCAGCTCGTTCTTTCTAGAAGAAAGTTCAAAGAAAACGTGTTAACAATGAGTTTATTAAAAGTATAATTTTTTTTTGCACTTACATATATTTTTAATATATTAATAATTTTAATTTACATAGTGACTGCCACTAGAAAAACTTCGCGACTGATGGGCTTTGAAAAAAATCTTTTTTCTATAAATTATTTTTTTTTTAAAAGCACCGTTTAAAAAATATAAAAAAGTATTACTCAAAACAGAAATTATTTGCAATAGAGCTAGGTGAAACCTATTTACCCCAACTGGAGAGAAAATGTATATTATTTAATAATTTAATAAAAATAAAGATTTTTTTTTCGGAGTTTGTATTTTTTTTTTTAAATATAGTTGATTAATATTTTCTAAAAACGAGTTAATTAATATATTACATAAATTTTCTGCGCGAGAAATAATAAAAAGAGGCGTATAAAAAGTTGTATTAAAAATTTAATAATCTTTATTCCAAGCTGAAATCAGTATACTTCAAAAATAAATTTAATCAGTGAATAATATAATATTAAATCAAAATATTTCCATATGTGAAATTTTCTAAATTAATAAATTTTATTTCAATTTTATATAAAGTGTTTTAATATTAACTATCTACGAGAGAGAGAGAGAAAAAAAAAACTAATAATTGCGATTTCAAAAATTTTAAAAATAATAAAATATCTATTAAAAAAAATGAGACACGAAATTCAATAAGTTAATAAAAAAGCAAAGGAATTTCTAAACTTTGAATCCAATAACGTGGTTCGGGTGAGAAAATAAAAAGTGATTTATTACTATTTGATGAATGACCCTCAATTCATTGAACGATCTTCTGTAACGATATTTCCAGTCGCAGACGACCCTCTCGTATTTCTTCAAATATTACAACCGAAATTGAAGGCTTCTAGGCAAACGATAAAAAAAAAAACATGATAAAACGAGAGAGATTTCTGACGGTAATATATTTAATAATCATTGAGATTATATCTTATTTATAGCCGCAAAAGAAATATGAGCAACTTTTGACGTTTGAAATATATCGTCTTCGATTAATTATTTATAATAAAAACGTTTTGTGATATACCTATATATATATATTTGATACTTTATTTTATAAATATATATTTTTTAATTATAAACATTTTTCCTTTTAAATGGTGATTATATCATCTTTTGAAATATATCATTTAATATTTTTTTTTAAATCAATTTATTATCAATCAAACAAAAGTTAAAAATAAGAAATATTTTGAATCCTGTATAATAAATATGAAATAACATTTTTCTTATATCGCTGCAAGTGTTTAAAATATTTAATAGTTTTTTTTTCTTTTGATTACTTGAAATAAAAAAATAAAAAATGGAATGACTGAATTATAAATGCATTATATACACACACACACTCATTTTTACACTATGTATTGAATTATATTTTATTTTTCGTTATAAAAGTTTTCAATTTTTCTTTCAAAAGTTTTACAACCAAATATATTTATTACACAACGCATAGAATAGGGAACATATATGCCCTCTAGTGGTTAAAAAGGGAACTATATTTTACTATTAGAGAAATCATTGATTTAAACATTTATAAAGATCATAGTTTACTTAGGACCATCAAGCACAATTTTTTTTTCCAATTCAAAATAATTAATTTCCAGTTGCGCGTAAGGGGATTTTTTTACAAATATCTATTTTGAAATGTTTATACTTAGAAGTTACGCCTGTGGAAAAGTTTTTTTTTTTTTTACTTGAAAGCTTGTAAATACTAATAAATTGGTGAAAAAAACATTTGCGGAGTACTTGATTAAGTATTTCAATATATTTTCAGCAATTTTCAAACGCGATGGAATTTAATGGATGTTGCTCAAAAAGAGCTACCCAGATAATCATATTTACAAAGAATTGTATATACGATTCTCTTTTTTCTTTTTTTCTAATCGTCGAGAGATTATATATTATTCAATATAATATAAAGCGGCTTGTGATTGCAAAACGACATTTGAAAACTATCCCGCATGTGTTTCTTTTCAACGAAAAATCAAAATTTATTTCAAGGAGAGAAATAACGATTATTTCTAACCTTTTGGATGAGGTATGAAAGGGTGAATTGTGAAGAGTAATGATAAACGGAAAAATAAAAGTGTCCAGGGATGGGAAACGAACCCACAATGTTCCGCTTACCGGGCAGATGCCATGTACATAAGATTGTTAGTACATAACATTGCGGGAGGATGATATTCATGTACCAAACATTTCTGTAGAAAATGACATCTTCTGATTGTGTAACTGAATGTTGCTCACTGCCATCAATCGGTGAAATATATCAACTAATATGTAAATACATAGTACAAATATGATATTGTACTGGGATAAGTTGCATAAATGATGAAAAAAGGCATTTACTTATCGTGTAATTATGGTGCAAGCCATCAGCAACTTTCAGTTGCACATTAAGGAGATGCCTTTTTCATAATATGTAAATGTTATTCTGCACGAAAAAAACATAATGTTACAAAAACATAGAAAAACAAAACTTTAAGGATTAAGGATGTAATCGAGAATTTAAAATAAAGAAGTTTATTTGAAAATAAACATATTTATTTATACTTAGAATAAACGATAAGTCGATGCAACTTTCTTTATTTGCTTGGTTAATAAAGGAAGCTTTCGGACAAGCTCTTCATGTTAGATGAAGAAGAGTTTGCTTGAAAGCTTCCTTTAATCAGGTAAATGAAAAGAGTCGCGACGTGTCTTATGTTTTTTTTTTTTTTTTTGTAGAAATCCTAACAAAAAGAATTAGGACATATTCAGAAAGTGTTAAAAATATTAACCAAGAATGATGTAATGGGGTAGTTTCCCTTCCTTCAATGTTGCATATTCTTTTGATATGGAAACAATCAATTTGCATGTTGCAGTTTTTGTTGAAAATGCCAGGTGGAGCTTCCTTCTTCTTTTTATAGGCTTAGGTCATCTCAGCAAAACATGTACGATACTGAAATCTTTAAATCATTAAACGTTACCATCGTTTGTGTGGTTAGCTTCTTCATTATCAATAACATCATTTTCTTTATATACACTCATGGACAAAATTTAAAGAAATGGAAAGTCTTTGGTGTCGCCTGTCGGCTATATATTTTTTTTTTGAAGGAAACAGAGTCAATTTTGTTCACACTTGGTTATCTCGTGTGTCTTCAATAAAGGTCACTGTAATATATTTCAGAGTTATTGTCTCAATCCCGATATACATGCTGAAAGGTACAACTTCCTTTAGTTTTGTCCATGAGTGTATATTGGTTATCTCGTGTGTCTTCAATAAAGGTCACCGTAATATCTTTCAGAGTTATTGTCTCAATCCCGATATACATGGTAAAAGGTACAACTTCTTTAAGTTTTGTCCATGAGTGTATATTGGTTATCTCGTATGTCTTCAATAAAGGTCACTGTAATATCTTTCAGAGTTATTGTCTCAATCCCGATATACATGCTGAAAGGTACAACTTCCTTAAGTTTTGTCCATGAGTGTATATTGGTTATCTCGTGTGTCTTCAATAAAAGTCACTGTAATATCTTTCAGAGTTATTGTCTCAATCCCGATATACATGCTAAAAGGTAAAACTTCCTTAAGTTTTGTCTATGAGTGGATGTTTAAGCCTTCTCTTAGGTCGCTGTCAATCCATCGTTCTTACATTCAGGATTGTCGTTTGTTCGAAATAAAACATTTCTCACTAAATGTTGTTGTCTTGGGTAGTAGTTTTGGATTTGATTCATTGATCAAATTGAATTTTAACTAAAATCATTGATTTTTATTTTTAAAAATATTCCGACATTTTCCCGAAAATTATTAAGAAAATGATTCTTTTTTTTTTTTGGGCCAATATATTATGGAATATAATAATACAAAAAATCAACGATTATTTGATATTTATTCCGATAGATGGCGCAAGCCATCAGTAAATTTCTATTGCACGTTCAAGAGATTTTTTTCTTAATTTTCCCATTTTAACACACTCTCTCAGTAATGAAATAACTACTAAAATGTTATTTTTAAATATTATAACTATTTCTTAATGCATTGATGGTAGTTTTGGAACATCATTTGTTGGTTGGAAGGTTGTTTAGAAAAAAGAAATGGCTTCATCAAACCTGAGAAGATTGACGGAGAGTCCTCGGGAATAGAATTGGTTGACATGGCAGTGACGAAGTTAATTATTTATTCCCATAGAAATAATCACTCATATTTACGGAGCCTAATTACATATATATATATATATATTCAAAACAAAGTAAGCATATCCTGACCAGGAGCACATGTGCTTTTCAGAAGACAGAGCGCCATCTGGTAGAACAGAAATCAACTAAACATTGATTTAGCCTGTTCCCTGATATTTGGCCAACCCAATTTATATATATATAGATGGAAATTTTGCCGGGAGGATATTGATCTAAAGAGACAAGGGTCGCCTCTCCCGTCAAAATAGACGTCAAAACTAGACATCATCCATTAGATCCCGTGTGGATCTCATGGAATAAAGTCCGCCCTAAACTGACGAGGGCCATTAGCCCGAAACCATGGTCTCTAGGTGGACGCTTTTCAGTTTGCCAAAGCTGGTATTGTGGCTTTGTAACCGACCCGAGGCCGCTAGTTGCGGCGACGGTCAATAGATGGCGTCAGGTTTTGACGTTAATTTTGACGGAATGGCGCCCTATGCTTCTATGGATCAATTTCCTCCCGGTAAATTTTCCATATATATATATATTCAAAACAAAGTAGGCATATCCTGACCAGGAGCACGTGTGCTTTACAGAAGGCAGAGCGCCATCTGGTAGAACAGAAATCAACTAAACATTGATTTAGCCTGTTCCCTGATATTTGGCCAACCCAATTTCTTGATAAATCAAGAAAAGCCATCCACGAACGGGTTTCGCATATATGTGTGTTGTTAGGATCATCATCATACTCCTATGAATAAGAAAATATACATATTTACAGAGTAAAATGTAGCCACAAATTCCAGGGTGACCAAATCCAAGGATACAATACTTCCAAACAATGTCACGGAAACATGTGACAGGCTGACAGTTTGCGACCGTCACACTGGAGGACAACCAATTCATCTATACTTACATAAAAACTTTCGTGTAATAGATCTTCCTCATATTGTTCCAATTTTTATTTCCTTTTTAATGCTTAAATATAGAAACATTTTATAATCCTATTGACGTGTTATAAAGGAAATACTTATAATATATAGAGACTGATTCGGAGGACTACTTACTATCAAATCTCCCTTTGAAAATTAAACGATTTATAGCCCGTCAAAGGATTCTATGGTTACTTTTCCGCGAGGATATCACGGGATTTTGGAACAGCGACCCTTTAAATTGCTACTTCTGCAATGTTGGCATCCAAGACAATTTGGTCCACTATCTATTCCATTGCCCATTCCTACATGAAAAGAGAATGGAAATTCGCGAAATTTCGGAGCTAACTCACTACAATGAACAACATGTATATAAAATCTTTACTTCTCTCCTGCTGGATAAAACATTTGTTTATAAATATTTTAAATTTTTCAAGGCAATTGATAAAATGAGAGAAGAAGTGCTCAACTCCACAGACAACGGCTGATTGCTCCCCCTCCCCTCTAAATTGCTTTTCCTCCTCACTCATGTACATATATAACCGTTATGGGGAATCCCCTTGTAAGACAATAGTGTCTTAATAAAGTTTTTTTGTTGTTGTTGTTGTATAGAGACTGATTGCGTATTCATTTATTTATAGAAAAGGCTTTCGTGTAATAGATCTTCCTCAAATAGCCTCAATTTTTATTACCTTTTTACTGCTTTAATGTAATTTTCCATTCATATCGATCTCTGTTATAGGGAAAAATAGAGTTTTCAAATATATGGCCTAATGTTTATGTATATAAGTATTCCCCTTTTATTTTATTTTAAATCGCCGTTGCGTGCGCAATGACAGTTGTCTCCCCGATTCGTCCATCTCGACAGCTTAAAGATTTTCTGTTGCAGTTTTTGATAAAGTTGAGTAAGAGGATTTCAATTAAGTTTAACATATCGGTTTAGGATTTCCTACCAGTTTTTCCCCGACGTATATGCAAATAGAGGAAAATGGTAATAATAATAAGTTTATGTGTGCGCATAGTTTACATGAATACCATTTCTAAGATTCCAACCTTCAGTGTAGCATATATAAGCAGAATGATCCAATACAGTATTAGAGCTCTAAAGAAGCAGTCTGGTGGATTAAATTGGCGAAACCGCTGGGAGGGTTCACCACTGATGAGCCAAGCCCTCCCAATATTTTTTCATCGCAGTAAGGACAGTAGAAGTTTGTTTTGTGTGTAAAAAGAAACATTCATGCTTTAATGTTTTTCCTTCTTGTGTATAGATGGCGCGTTTTATTGCTTTAAATAAATAATAATAATGATATTAATAAAGGAAGTGGTGATATAAATAGAACTCAGGTTCGAAACCCGCATTGAAGACATTTTTTGTCCATTTAATATCCTTATTGATCTATAAAGAAAAATAATAAGCTTTATAAACCTATACCTATGTCTTAGAAACTGTCAAAACAGACGACCGGCGATATCACAAACTTTCCATTTCCTTAAGTATTGTCCATGAGTGTATGTGTTCAAAGATGTGTACCGCACTTATGCTACCAGAGTATTAAATTGATTATTTGCTTCTAACTTTCTCAAAAACGAAAGAATTTCATCCAAATATTTGTGTGAAAATATTTTTTGTAAATGTTCATTTCCTTTAGCTTGATCTCCTTCAAAACACTATAAATACAATGCAGTATTTATACGTTCTATTTTGCCCGGGAGAATAAAGGTTTATTTAATGTGGTTAGTACCATAACGAATAAGTTCAAATGAGGAAAACACGATGCTCAAAAAGAAACGAAAAAGTTAGAAAAAAAAAAGAGGAAAAGATCAAAAGCATGGTTGAGGAAATCCAATTTAGATCAATCAGCCAAAAAAAAAAACTCCAGAAGAATTCTGAAAGGAAAAATGGAGCAGACGACGGCGAAAGTGGCACGTGACCAAGAGAAAGTAAAGCTATGGGGGCTACAATTGTTGCCTCAGGGGCTTCTACAGCAATGTTGCCCAGCTATTCTTTTAGGGAATAAAATGGAAAGGTAATCTGTGAAAATTTACTGTTGGATAAGAAATAAATAAATAGAAAATATTCGAATAGATCAAAAATTGGCGCCAAATTAAGAAAAACCAAAAGATAGTTTACATATCAAATAGCAAAAGATTTTTTAAAAATACAAGCAAAAAATATTTTATATAAACATTTATAATAATTTTTTTGCAAACAAAAAAAAAGAAAATAAATGAATTTCAAAATATTTAATTAAACGTTTTTAATTTAGATTTTGCAAATATAATCGTTTGCATTTGAATATATATAAAAAAAGATTTTCCAATTTTCAATATAGGATATATGTTTTAATTAAAACAACAATTATTTGCAAAATGAAAAATAAATAGAATGAGATTATTGAAATAATCAATATGCTATTTAAAAATATTTAAATATTTATAATTGTATGCATGCAAAAGAAAATAATTTTTTTTTTTTTAAATAAAGGTTTGATTCTTTTACAGTGAGTGCACCACATGCGAAAAGAGGTTCGACTTTTGCATTCACAATTGTGTCAGTTTGATTACTTGGCACTCATTGGTGGGGGTTGAACTTTTGCAAATATCAGGGGCCATTAAAGCATTTTTTTTAAATTATAAAATAAAAGTTCCCAATGCGGAGATTCGAACTCGGATCGTAGTGGTTGCAAACCAAAAGTTTAGACAATTCGCCCACCAGTCTACATAATATGATAATTAAACCGTTGTTGGGTGCTGCGTTGCCTGGAGTATAGGAGCTCATCTATTATTTCTTCCTGTGGTGAATCTGTATAAGACCGCTGGTCTTAATAAAGCTTTGTGTGTGTGATAATTAAACCGTCACAGTGGGATGACATAGAGGTACTGTAGATTAGCTAATCACAAGGATTTATTTTTATCTAATCTCAAGATTTATAATGTAGCTACACTTTATCTTTAGGAAAATTTCCGAGTCTTTTTTAAATAGAAGTTGGTGATTCTTTTGTACGTAAATACCTGTTTTCTTTCCTCTTTTCGCTCTCCACTTCTCCTATCCATATTTCCAAAAAATGTTTTTCTTATTTTCCATAGGATTATTCAAATAATAATCTGTATATATTTACCATGTGTATATAATCTTTCTCCATTTTTACCCCTTTGTATATTTCCCACTTTCATAGGTTTCTCCGTCTTGTAACCCCAAGGAGAATCCTCTGTAAGACCTGTGTGTCTTAATAAAGGCTTTTGTATGTGTGCATTTGTGTGTGTGATTCTTTTGTACGCTTCAAGAACCCCATCAAAAAAAAAAAAGATAATTTTTGAAATATTCTGACATACGGATACCATTAAAACAATACAATAGGATTCTGTAGATGCTGTATTCTATTTTAAACTATAATTAAAAAGACATATATTGGATCAAAATATCATTTATATTTACCAATATTTCAGTTGGCTGAACGCCAACCTTTATCAAGGTGTTATAAACTAAATGATATTTTGATCCAATATTTGCCTTTTTAATTAAATATTTAAAATTTTACACAAATAAATTTACTGGCAATTCGTTTCTTTTTAAATATCATCAAATATTATCTCCACAGACCTTACTGCAATGATATGAGTTATTGAATGAGAGGGCTTGGCTCATCAGTAGTAAACCCTCTCAGCGGTTTCGCCAAATTAATCTCTAGAACGCTCTACTATTGTATTGGATCTGGTTCAAATCACATTAATAGGTACCGCTCAGCAAGAGCAATCTAGTTCATGATAATTGAACAATAAATAATATGTGAAGTTCATATATATTAAACAATTTTTAACGCGGGATTCAATCCCGGTTCATGACTGTCGGGAATCGAGCGTGTTACCCTCTCATCCACCGACTTATATCGGGAATCGAGCGTGTTACCCTCTCATCCACCGATTTATTGTATTGGATTGGTTTGGAGTATACCCTGTATTTTCTATGGAAGGCAGCTTAGGGGTGTTTAGTGAACTATGAACATAAGCTTATAGGTCTGTAGAGGTACATACATATTAATTTACTAATTAAAGATTTATTTATGGATTCCTCTATTTTCAAAACGGTTTTACACTATATTTAGGGGAACAAGTAAATTCATAGGGATACCATGTATTAGACAAATGAATACCATGATGTAAACACCTATTGTATACTTATAATTAAAGACGTTATAACATCTCTCTCTTTCTATTAAATTATACCTTCAACAATAAAAACTACATTCCTATGTACAACTTATAAGAAAGGAAAATTTGCCGGGAGAAAATTGATCCATAGAAACATAGGGCGTCTCTCCGGTCAAAATAAGGTTTTTGACGTTTATTTTGACGGGAGAGGCGCCCTATGCTTCTATGGAATTTATAAGAAATTTAAAATATTTTTGTGACGCGTATAATTCTTTTTGAAATCAAATAATTTTCCACTGCCGTTACTGCAATGGTAAAATAGTGGGCGAGCAACTTGACTTTCTGAAATCAAATAATTTTCCACTGCCATTACTGGAATGGTAAAATAATGGGTGAGAACTTGGCTTTCTGAAATCAAATAATTTTCTACTGCCATTACTGGAATGGTAAAATAATGGGTGAGAACTTGGCTTTCTGAAATCAAATAATTTTCTACTGCTGTTACTGCAATGGTAAAATAGTGGGTGAGCACTTGACTTTCTGAAATCAAACAATTTGCTACTGCCGTTACTGCAATGGTAAAATAGTGGGTGAGCAACTTGGCTTTCTGAAATAAACAATTTTCCACTGCCGTTACTGCAATGGTAAAATAGTGGGTGAACACAACTTGGCTTTCTGAAATAAACAATTTTCCACTGCTGTTACTGCAATGGTAAAATAATGGGTGAGCAACACTTGGCTTTCTGAAATCAAATAATTTGTTACTGCTGTTACTGCAATGGTAAAATAATGGGTGAGCAACTTGGCTTTCTGAAATCAAATAATTTTCCACTGCCGTTACTGCAATGGTAAAATAATGGGTGAGCAAAACTTGGCTTTCTGAAATCAAACAATTTTCTACTGCTGTTACTGCAATGGTAAAATAATGGGTGAGCACTTGGTTTTCTGAAATCAAACAATTTTCTACTGCTGTTACTGCAATGGTAAAATAGTGGGTGAGCAAAACTTGGCTTTCTGAAATCAAACAATTTTCTACTGCTGTTACTGCAATGGTAAAATAGTGGGCGAGCAACACTTAGCTTTCTGAAATCAAACAATTTGCTACTGCTGTTACTGCAATGGTAAAATAATGGGTGAGCACTTGGCTTTCTGAAATAAAACAATTTTCGACTGCCATTACAGCAATAGTAAAATAGTGGGTGAGCACTTGGCTTTCTGAAATAAAATAATTTTCCACTGCCGTTACTGCAATGGTAAAATAATGGGTGAGCACTTGGCTTTCTGAAATAAAACAATTTGTTAGTGCCTTTACTGCAATGAGTGCCTGGCTTATTTTTTATCATTGCAGTAAGCGACCAGTATGCAAAATTATTTTATTTCAAAAAGAAACATACGCGTTAAAAATAGTTTAAAATTATTACAACAGATGGGACGCTAATATATCCTATGGACAGATTGCAGTGAGAGGGAAGAAAGGGACATATGAATCTCTCATATGAACAACCACCCCATGGTGGAAACAATACCGTCGCGTGACCTTACACTTTCTTTTTATCTTTGTTAATTGTTCCTTGTATCCAGGCCGGTGCATTCTTTTGTCACGTCTGGAGGTTGCGTAGCTGTTTAGAGACGTATGGAATATGTCTTGTACCTATACACTCATGGACAAAACTCACAAGTTTTGATAAACTTACTTTTACAAACTTTTAAAGATAAATAACACTTGGTTTTAATATATAAGAAACTTATATGTATGTTCCATATGTAAATACCTGTTTTCTTTCCTCTTTTCGCTCTCCACTTCTCCCATCCATATTTCCAATTTTTTTTTCTTCTTATTTTCCATAGGATTATTCAAATAATAATCTGTATATATTTACCATGTGTATATAACCTTTCTCCATTTTGACCCCTTTGTATATTTACATATACACTCATGGACAAAACTTACCACAAATGAGACAAGTTGATAAACTTACTTTTATACAAACAAAACAAACAAAACAGCTTTATTAGGGCATCTTGCCCTGTACGGATTCTCCGTGGAGTTACAGACAATATTAACCATAAGAGAACAGGTGAAAATAGAGTATTTACAGTTAAGGTATGGCAAACAGGGTGACTTTTTATTGTGCCCCTGTTCTTCTCTCTTCCATGAGTGCAATTTTATTCCCAACCGCTTTTTGAAAGTTGAACAGTTCAATTGCCCAACTTTTCTTATCTGAAACAGTTTTTATTAGCTTTATTGAGTTCAAATGCGGTCTAGGAAGACTTTTCAGGATCTTTTTTCTCTCTCCTTCCAGATCCCCGCATTCAGCAATAAAATGGAATATTTCATCAGTTATCTGACTTCCACACTTACTTTTATAAACTTTTAACGATAAATAACACTTGGTTGTATATAAGAAACAGACTGAAAACGCTAAGTTAGGTGAGAAACAAGGACATTATTAAAAACCTGTGAAACATGAATCTTTACTCTAATTTATAAACAGATCAGCGCAAAATACACTCATGGACAAAACTTAAGGAAGTGGAAAGTGGTGTCACCGATCGTCTTTTTTTTTTTGCAGGAGACAGTGGCAATTTTGTTCACACTTGGTTATCTCGTGTGTCTTCAATAAAGGTCACTGTAATATCTTTCAGAGGTCTGGATCCCGATATACATAATAAAAGGTACAACTTATAAACATACACAGAACCAAACACCATGTAAAAACACATAAAACAACAAAATGTAAAACAAGTTTTAGTGCTTAGAACCATGTAAAACATACACAGAACCAAACATCGTTTAAAACCTACACAGAACCAAACATCATGTAAAACATACACAAGACCGAACACCATGTAAAAGATACATAGAACCAAACAACGTGTAAAAACACATAAGCCAAGTAAAATGTAAAACAAATACTTAGGGCCATGTATAAAACACACTTCGACTTTACGAGCAATTAGCTTTATAGAATCCAAGGTTTGTTCCAAGGTAAAGAAGGTGTCATAGAGGTCACACCATGTGTCTCCTATGTGCGAATTGGGACGTGACATGTTACAAGAATGGGCTCGCACCCTTAATGATAATCATTATAATAAATACCATGGGCTCGTTACGAAATGTAATTGTACATGTGCGCCGGGGTTATGTGATGTTGAAACTGTTATTCCCTTAGGGCACTGTTCCTCCAGGCAAGTTCAACGAACGCAGTCCTCAATTCCCATAGGATATCTATGTCTCCTCAACCAGACATAGGTTGGCAGTCCATAGGATATATCTATGTCTCCTCAACCAGACATAGGTTGGCAGTCCATAGGATATCTATGTCTCCTCAACCAGACATAGGTTGGCAGTCCATAGGATATATCTATGTCTCCTCACCCAGACATAGGTTGGCAGTCCATAGGATATATCTATGTCTCCTCACCCAGACATAGGTTGGCAGTCCATAGGATATATCTATGTCTCCTCAACCAGACATAAGTTGGCAGTCCATAGGATATATCTATGTCTCCTCACCAAGACATAAGTTGGCAGTCCATAGGATATATCTATGTCTCCTCAACCAGACATAGGTTGGCAGTCCATAGGATATATCTATGTCTCCTCAACCAGACATAGGTTGGCAGTCCATAGGATATATCTCTCTCCTCACCCAGACATAAGTTGGCAGTCCATAGGATATATCTATGTCTCCTCAACCAGACATAAGTTGGCAGTCCATAGGATATATCTATGTCTCCTCAACCAGACATAAGTTGGCAGTCCATAGGATATATCTATGTCTCCTCAACCAGACATAGGTTGGCAGTCCATAGGATATATCTATGTCTCCTCAACCAGGCATAGGTTGGCAGTCCATAGGATATATCTATGTCTCCTCAACCAGACATAGGTTGGCAGTCCATAGGATATATCTCTCTCCTCACCCAGACATAAGTTGGCAGTCCATAGGATATATCTATGTCTCCTCAACCAGACATAGGTTGGCAGTCCATAGGATATATCTATGTCTCCTCAACCAGACATAGGTTGGCAGTCCATAGGATATATCTCTCTCCTCACCCAGACATAAGTTGGCAGTCCATAGGATATATCTATGTCTCCTCAACCAGCCATAGGTTGGTGGCTGGCAGTATTCCTGTCCTCTCAGAACTTCCTTTCTATGGCTAGTCTTTTGATGGTATCGTAGGGTCTATCTATTTCTCCTCAACCAGCCATAGGTTGGTGGCTGGCAGTATTCCTGTCCTCTCAGAACTTCCTTTCTATGGCTAGTCTTTTGATGGTATTGTAGGATCTATCTATTTCTCCTCAACCAGCCATAGGTTGGTGGCTGGCAGTATTCCTGTCCTCTCAGAACTTCCTTTCTATGGCTAGTCTTTTGATGGTATCGTAGGATCTATCTATGTCTCCTCAACCAGCCATAGGTTGGTGGCTGGCAGTATTCCTGTCCTCTCAGAACTTCCTTTCTATGGCTAGTCTTTTGATGGTATCGTAGGATCTATCTATTTCTCCTCAACCAGCCATAGGTTGGTGGCTGGCAGTATTCCTGTCCTCTCAGAACTTCCTTTCTATGGCTAGTCTTTTGATGGTATCGTAGGATCTATCTATTTCTCCTCAACCAGCCATAGGTTGGTGGCTGGCAGTATTCCTGTCCTCTCAGAGCTTCCTTTCTATGGCTTGTCTTTTGATGGTATCGTAGAGTTTTCCCCCGAAATTGTCTATGAATTCGGGAAAAAATCAGCGATAATATCAACTAGCCACTAATTTGAAAAGAAAATATGGATAAAAAATCACAGAATAATTGCAATATGGGGATATACACAAATACTTGTATATTGATGGCGCTCTGCCTGGTCAGGATATGCCTTTTTTAATATTGATTTCAACACCTGATCTTTTTATCTTTTATTTTTTTCTTTCGTTTTTAATATATTATATATATATTTATATATATTTACATTTTAACTATCTTTACTCCATCTCTCTTACACCAATTTCCTTTCATATATTATAACACTACTTTAAAATGACCAAATGACCGAAAAAAGTGCAAAATATTTTTAAAATCACAGAGTAAATAAAATACGCTCGGTATTATAAGCCAAAATCAGTGATATAATTTTATATAGTACGCAAAACATAACTGAAGCAGGGAGACCAAACACAAAGTACAACAACAACACACAGAGTAAAATAAAAGGAAAATCTGTGATATAATTTTATATAGCACACAACAGCAATGAAGCAGGAAGACCAACAACACACAAAGTAAAATAAAGGGAAAATCAGCGATAATTTCAATTAGCGTAAGGAGTAAGGAAGCTGTGGGACCAAACAAAAAGTGAAGTTTGGCCCAGTTGGCACTAGAGGAAAGGTACAAGTTGATCAACCGGGTTGTAAAATTAGACCAGGAAGCCCCTTAGACTTTTAAGCTAACTTTAGCGACGTGGACCCTGAATCTACAGTACCCTCCCTCCCTGTACTATATATAGGGTTCCAGGGTACTCAACCTGAATCACCAGTTTGTATTTAGTACTGTTCGATGATTTATCGCTACGTCAATTTGGGTGGAGCCCTTGCTTTTGTTTTCTTTACGCTCATATATGGCGAAGTGGGGTAATGGTGAAATTGTTTGTTAAGTTTCTCTGCGCTTTACGTTTGCCAAGGTACTGTCAATCCGTAAGAAAATAATTTAAAAAAATACGAATAGTTTCATTGTTGTTGTTGTCGTGTCCAAAGAAGAGTCTCAGATGTCTCCATGCATCTCTATCACAGCAGCAGCAATATCCACTATCTTGGGTGTGTAAAGCTGCTGCTCTGGGTCTAAAGTCAATTTTCTGCAAGGCTGCGGCCATTGCTGGGCATGAGAATATGTGAGTAGGTAAGAATTTCATTGTTTCGTTAATACAAACTTTCGACCATATGTTCTTCTTCAGGTGTGGTGAACCAGTTGTTAGAAAGCCGAACTATACAATCGAAACAACATTTTGCATATGCATTCAAATAAATAAGAATATGTATACTTTCAAAGGACTATATGCAATTAAGTTTTTTTATCTATTAGAATCACTCTATTCCCGAAAAGAATATTGCAGAAAAATGGGAAGAACAATTAAAAAAAAAAACATTATTTAAAAATCAGATTTTAAAAAGTAACAAATAATTTTCAGGTAAGGATAACCTGAGTATTCTTTTCCTGCCTTTTTTTAATCGTTTGTTACGAACTGAAGTTCCTCTCCACAAAAGGATTTAAAAAATAATAATTTGCATAAAACAAATTTGCATACAGGACCCATTTACATACAAGATAGATAACAAATTATAAACTAAGAGAACTACACACAGTGTCAAGAATTAACATTCCTCAATCACTTTATTGAAAATTATGTAAATTGGAACACAATATGTATATATTTTCACATGTATACGGACATTTTCTTTAAATGAAGAATTTTTCTTTAAATCGGGGTTGTTTCCTGACCCCAGCTCTAACATCAGGAAGTATCTATAGATACATCTGGGTAGAGTCCTCCTCCATAGTACCATGAGATCGGGGTTGTTTCCTGACCCCAGCTCTAACATCAGGAAGTATCTATAGATACATCTGGGTAGAGTCCTCCTCCATAGTACCATGAGATCGGGGTAGTTTCCTGACCCCAGCTCTAACATCAGGAAGTATCTATAGATACATCTGGTTAGAGTCCTACTTCATAGTACCATGAGATCGGGGTAGTTTCCTGACCCCAGCTCTAACATCAGGAAGTATCTATAGATACATCTGGGTAGAGTCCTCCTCCATAGTACCATGAGATCGGGGCAGTTTCTTGACCTCAGCTCTAACATCAGGAAGTATCTATAGATACATCTGGCTAGAGTCCTCCTCCATAGTACCATGAGATCGGGGTTGTTTCCTGACCCCAGCTCTAACATCAGGAAGTATCTATGGGTACATATGGGTAGAGTCCTCCTCCATAGTACCATGAGATCGGGGTAGTTTCCTGACCCCAGCTCTAACACCAGGAAGTATCTATAGATACATCTGGTTAGAGTCCTACTTCATAGTACCATGAGATCGGGGTAGATTCCTGTCCCCAGCTCTAACATCAGGAAGTATCTATGGATACATCTGGGTAGAGTCCTCCTTCATAGTACCATGAGATCGGGGTAGTTTCTTGACCCCAGCTCTAACACCAGGAAGTATCTATAGATACATCTGGTTAGAGTCCTACTTCATAGTACCATGAGATCGGGGTAGTTTCCTGTCCCCAGCTCTAACATCAGGAAGTATCTATGGATACATCTGGGTAGAGTCCTCCTTCATAGTACCATGAGATCGGGGTTGTTTCCTGACCCCAGCTCCAACATCAGGAAGTATCTATAGATACATCTGGGTAGAGTCCTACTCCATAGTACTATGAGATCGGGGTAGTTTCCTGACCCCAGCTCCAACATCAGGAAGTATCTATAGATACATCTGGGTAGAGTCCTCCTCCATAGTACCATGAGATCGGGGTTGTTTCCTGACCCCAGCTCCAACATCAGGAAGTATCTATAGATACATCTGGGTAAAGTCCTCCTCCATAGTACCATGAGATCGGGGCAGTTTCTTGACCTCAGCTCTAACATCAGGAAGTATCTATAGATACATCTGGGTAGAGTCCTCCTCCATAGCACCATGAGATCGGGGTAGTTTCCTGACCCCAGCTCTAACATCAGGAAGTATCTATGGATACATCTGGGTAGAGTCCTACTCCATAGTACCATGAGATCTGTGTAGTTTCCTGACCACAGCTCTAACTTCAGGAAGTATCTATAGATACATCTGGGTAGAGAGTTTATGGAATCGGTCGAATTTACCAAAAAAACGTTAGTGAAGTGGCACGGACTGATTTACAAGCTAGAATACAACATAGAGTTACGGGAAGCCGATATTCAAGTACCAAAAATGACACCTCTATTCCTTTAAAAATGCATTAAAAAATGCATTTTGGTTCATCTGTGTCCCAACATCGGAAATATCTTTATTCACTGGGCTGCTAACCAAAATGAATGATTTTTGAGCCCCGATGGTCGCATAAAGCGGAATATATATAAAACACAGTTGGAGGGACCTGGGTGGCCAGGGGATCATCGCCAGGTGAGGCCAGGAAAGCCGGGATGTAGAGGAGGATCAAGTGTCCCAACATCAGTTTTACAACAACAACAACAACAAAAAGCCTTTATTCAGGGTCACTGACCCTATACAGGATTCACCAGAGGTATGCATAAGAACAAAGCAGTGAGACAAAGGAAATAACGATATATACAGAAGAAAAAGAAAAAAACAAGAAAGAGAAAGATGGAAACAAGAAAAACAACACAAAAAGAGTAGCAGTAAGAAAGTGAGGAGTGAGTGTCACTTGGCCTTCTTCTGAGATATGGACTTGTGGAAACCATAAAACGCCGTAGCAATATACTTATTCTGGGTCATATTGTCAATTATTGATGGAAGTGAAGCACAGAGTTGCCCAGTTTTGAGCATAAATCAGTTTTAATATAAATTCAGAAAACAGCCAACAAACTGTATCCTATTGTTTCGAGCTATGGCCTTCCTCAGTACAAGGGTGTCTTCGATTCCATACCATCCTACGAGAGAAGTTATCAAATCAGCCTAATTTACCAAATAGATGTTTATGCTGAGGTAGTGACAAGAGCCATATTTTAAAGCCTGGATTGCAATTTAAAGAGAGAATGGCATCCACGTCCGGCAATGTGCACCTCTCCCTTTTTAAAAAAAAGCGTTAAAACGATGATTTCTCGATCTTTTCAACATTTAATCGATATGGATTGTGATAAATGGAGAGAAACAATCTGACAAAGTTGATTTGCATAATCAGATAATGACTGTAATCATCATTTTTACTACCATCTTCTTCCTTAAAATTTTCCCCCCATATGTTAATAATATATCAAGTGTCTATTGTTAGATACTCTCAATGGCTTCAAGTGGAAAAAAGAAGTTTAGTTACAAAGATGCACACCTGTTATATTAAACAATACACATCTTTATGCCTTCTGCAGGTTCTAAAAGTGTTCCTTTTTTTCTCTCTCTCACTTTTTTTTTATTTTGTTGTGGACTAAAATAGACTTCAGAAATCCGTTTTTATTTTTATAAGATTAAAAAAAAATTGATTATTCATTAGAGATATACACTGATGGACAAAATTTAAGGAAGTGGAAAGTTTTTGATGTCGCCGTTCGTCTATTTTATTATTATTATTTTTTTTTTTTAAGGAGACAGAGGTAATTTTATTTACATTTGGTTATCTCATGTTTTCTTCAATAAAGGTCACTGTGATATCTTTCAGAGTTATTGTCTGAATCCCGATATAAATGTTAAAAGGTACAACTTCCTAAAGTTTTGTCAATGCATGTATATTAATGAACTGACAGATTCTCTGGCGAAATCTCTTGGCCTACCTGAAGCCAAAGAATCTACCACTCAACTAGACGAAAGAGACCTCCTCCGTACCATCAAGGCCCAATATCAGCAAGAATGGAAATCTAATGCTGCACATGACTGATACAAAGCAGGAGGAATAAGCATAAATTCTGTCTTCCCAAGGGAACAACAGTCTTTGATTTCCAGACTTAAGTCTGGTCATCTACGGACAATGACAGAATGGTTACAAGGTTTTCCCACTATGTACTAAGTGTCAACCTGCAACTCCAAACTACATCATAAACTGTATTGGTTCATCCATTGATGAGGAGCTTTGTCTGAGTCCGACCACACCTCCCTGCGGTCCCTCCTGGACCCTTGGATTATTCGACCAAATTCTGGTTCGTTTCCAAGGTGATCAACGTGGCAACGGCACTCATCTATATATATAAAATTGAATGTCTGTGTGTCTGTGTGTGTGTCTGTGTGTGTGTCCTCTATGGATTCAAAAACCATACATCCAATCGCCGTGAAATTTTGGGATATTATTAGGTGTATCTCCGGAAAGGTTTACGAAAAATAATTTCTTGAATATCTTTAATATCCTTAGAGTTATTTGCAGATTTGTAGCTTTAACTCGCAAGCAACGCCATCTTGCAACGGAGATCTGCCCCTCCCCCCCGGCCGCCCGCTGGCCAGTTGGTTGGACAGTCCAAGTTCCCACCGACCAATCAGAGGATCAAGAGCCCCCTCTCCCCCTCCCCCCCCCCCCCCGTCCGGCCGCCGGCCAATCAGAGTGATCAAGAGGTCCTGGCGCGCGGGGGGCGGGTGACCTCCGGGAACTACGTCCATCTTCCATAAACGACCATGATTTTATTCAACTTATCGAGTATTTTTCAAGAGACCGGGAAAATATGTTCACTAGATTAAACGATGATTTTGCAATGTAGAAAATTAGGAAAGACAAAATTCAGGATGACACGGCACACGGGGACCGGGAAATAATAATCACTTTATCGAGAGATTCACGACCATGACTTTATTCAACTTATCGAGTATTTTTCAAGGGACCGGGAAAATATGTTCACTAGATAAAACGATGATTTTGTAATGTAGAAAATTATGAAAGACAAAATTCAGGATGACACGGCACACAGGGACCGGGAACAAATGTTCACTTTATCTATACTTTATATTCAAATTTACGAGTTTCAAATTATCAAAATATATCTTTTTTTTTATAAGTTTATAGAGAATTGTTTTAACAAATGTTCGTTAGACAAACCTTTACTCGGGTAAAACCTCGGGCGAAGCCGGGTACGTCCGCTAGTTTTCCAATAAAGAGCAACCCAAGATAGTGGATATTGCTGCTGCTGTGATAGAGATGCATGAAGACATCTGAAGCTCTTCATTGGACACGACAACAACAACAACATTGATGAGCTCTATTCAGCATCCCCAGTAGACACCATCAACAAGCTCTACAGGTTTGATACCCTGATATGATTGTTGAGTGGAGATAAGAAAGAAGTAGATTAAAGAGCGATATCAGTAAATTAAATTTTATTGCCATCTATCGTTAAAATTTTACACAAATAAATTTACTGGCAATGTGTTTCTTTTAAATATCATCAAATATTAGCTCTACAGACCTTACTGCAATGTTATGAGTTATTGAATGAGAGGGCTTGGCTCATCAGTAGTGAACCCTCTCAGCGGTTTCGCCAAATTAGAGAGAGGGTTCACTAGAGAGAGGGTTCACTACTGATGAGCCAAGCCCTCTCATTCAATAACTCATAACATTGCAGTAAGGTCTGTAGAGATAATATTTGATGATATTTAAAAGAAACACATTGCCAGTAAATTTATTTGTGTAAAATTTTAAAGAGCGATATGTTATTATGCAATACAACATATGACATTTGTTTGCCCAGGTTCCTGTATATGGCACATTTTTCTTCTCATATCAATCTGTATAAGATAAACTTTGCTCGAAAGCTTTCTAGTCACACGCCTTCAATTTACAAGAAATGAAAACAATTTTTAGCGCCATTTTATAATAAAACATCTTCCTACCGTCCTTGCCTGCCTTTAGTCACGGCTACTTGACTAAATGAGATTATCTTCCACACTGTCCTTGCTGGGAATTGAAAAAAATAATGGGAGGGCTTGGCTCATCAGTGGTGAACCCTCCCAGTGGTTTCGCCAGTTTATTCTACCATACAGTCGGTGGACGAATGATATAAACCGTCGATAGTCACGAGCCAGGATCGAATCCCGCACTGGACACTATTTTTCTAATATATAAATTGCTCCAATGGCCCCCCTGATTCTTGCAAAAGTCCAACCACACCAGTGAGTAGAAGTAACTAAACGGTGCCCACTTATTAATCCCAAAATCGAACTGCTTTTCATATGTGTAGACATGTGGTACACCTTGAACCAAAGCAGTTGCTAACTACCAGCTACCATAAACACAAGGTAATAAGACCAAATCCAAATAAATAAATAGTGTGTGACGTTTCGGTAATAGCGTTGTTACCATATTCAGACAAAAGTATTGAATGAGAAGATTTGGTCTTATTACCTTGTGTTTATAATCTATAATCCAAATTGTGCCTTATCATTGGAGATTTGGTCTTATTACCTTGTGTTTATAATCTATAATCCAAATTGTGCCTTATCATTGGAGATTTGGTCTTATTACCTTGTGTTTATAATCTATAATCCAAATTGTGCCTTATCATTGGAGATTTGGTCTTATTACCTTGTGTTTATAATCTATAATCCAAATTGTGCCTTATCATTGGAGATTTGGTCTTATTACCTTGTGTTTATAATCTATAATCCAAATTGTGCCTTATCTACCACCTACCATGATTATCATGGTGTCGCATGTACTAGGGAAAATCCTTTACACCTTTCTTCTCAAAGTAAAACGGTCTGGTAGCTGAAACTGGCGAAACCGCTTGGAGGGTTCACTACTGATGAGTCAAGCCTTCCTAATATATTTCTATTACAGTAGGGATAGTAAGAAACCATAAATAATAAACAAAACAGCTTCCGAGGATGAGTTTATTATTTTATTTTATATTCATCTCAAGCTTTCGCGTATTTCTCACAAACCTTTATACGGGACCCTTTTACTCCTGTAGAAGGGTTTGTGAGAAATACGCGAAAGCTTGAGATAAACAAAACAAGAAACTCATCCTTTTGGAAACCGTTTTGTTTATTATTTACACATTCATTGACAAAAATGAAGGAAATTGGAAAGTTTTTTATATCACCGACCATCTGTTTTACTTATTATTTTTTAAAGTAGACATAGGCAATTTTGTTCACACTTGGTTATCTCGTGTATCTTCAATAAAGGTGTCACTGTAATATCTTTCAGAGTTATTATCTAAAAAATCCCGATATACATTCTGAAAGGTACAACTTCCTTAAGTTTTGTCCATGAGTATATATTGGTTATCTCGTGTGTCTTCAATAAAGGTCACTGTAATATCTTTCAGAGTTATTGTCTCAATCCCGATATACATGCTAAAAGGTACAACTTCCTTAAGTTTTGTCCAAGAGTGTATATATTGGTTATCTCGTGTGTCTTCAATAAAGGTCACTGTAATATCTTTCAGAGTTATTGTCTCAATCCCGATATACATGCTGAAAGGTACAACTTCCTTAAGTTTGGTCTATGAGTGTATATTGGTTATCTCGTGTCTTCAATAAAGATCACTGTAATATCTTTCAGAGTTATTGTCTCAATCCCGATATACATGCTGAAAGGTACAACTTCCTTAAGTTTGGTCTATGAGTGTATATTGGTTATCTCGTGTCTTCAATAAAGATCACTGTAATATCTTTCAGAGTTATTGTCTCAATCCCGATATACATGCTAAAAGGTACAACTTCCTTAAGTTTTGTCCATGAGTGTATATTGGTTATCTCGTGTGTCTTCAATAAAGGTCACTGTAATATCTTTCAGAGTTATTGTCTCAATCCCGATATACATGCTGAAAGGTACAACTTCCTTAAGTTTTGTCCATGAGTGTATATTGGTTATCTCGTGTGTCTTCAATAAAGGTCACTGTAATATCTTTCAGAGTTATTGTCTCAATCCCGATATACATGCTGAAAGGTACAACTTCCTTAAGTTTGGTCTATGAGTGTATATTGGTTATCTCGTGTCTTCAATAAAGGTCACTGTAATATCTTTCAGAGTTATTGTCTGAATCCCGATATACATGTTGAAAGGTACAACTTCCTTAAGTTTTGTCCACGAGTGTATATTGGTTATCTCGTATGTCTTCAATAAAGGTCACTGTAATATCTTACAGAGTTATTGTCTGAATCCCGATATACATGTTGAAAGGTACAACTTCCTTAAGTTTTGTCCATGAGTGTAAATGTATTGCAGAGAACTTTACCTTACCGAAAATAAGCGAAACTTTTTTTTTTTTTGCTTATCCCTAGTACACGTGGTACAGGCCATGATAATTATGGTTAGTAAAAGAAGGCGATTGCTTTTACTCTAAGTGCACCACATGTCTACACATGTGAAAAGCAGCTCGACTTTGCACTTACAAATGTGGCAGAGCCCCCGTTTGGTTACTTGAACTCGCTGGTGGGGTTGAACTTTTTGAAAGAATCGGAGGCCATTGGAGCATTTTTTTTTTTTTTTAATCAGAAAAAAAGTGTCCGATGCGGGAATCGAACACGGGTCTCCGCGGTCGAAAACCAACGGTTTAGACCATCCTTCCACCGACCCCCGTAAGCGAAAGTGTTTTGCTACAATCAATCAATACGATTTATTCGAACACCTTTAATCTTATAAACAGACGATTATACAGAGAGATAGATCAGAAAATAGGTGGCAAAATCTAGAAGAAAGAAAAGTTCCTTGAATCTGTTTTTAAAAAATCGAACCAGTACACGCTTGTTCGGCGGTACATAAACGACAATAGGAAAGATACAGAGAAGATTAGCATGGCCCCTGCGCAAGGATGACACGCAAAATTGCGAAGTGAAAAATCGAACCAAGTTAGAGTTTCGTTCATATTGTAATATACATCTTTTTGTATTTTTCAGTGAAATAAACAAACGAGAGAGAGAGAGAGAGTATTTTTTCAAATTTCAATTTTACTATTTCCTGAGAGAAAAAAAAACCTCCATAATAGACGAAAGAAAGAGTGATAACCTATATTTATCGAAGATGATCAAAATTCTGTAATACTAACATGCAATTTTACGGATAAATTTCACCCTTGAAGGATTAAAGAAAAAAAAATCCATTTATCCGAAACACTTCTTTTAGCATGATGGTTGTTAAATAGATAAGCTATTACAAAATATCAATGATAAAAAAGACGCCGCGTCAACTCTTTTTATCTACTTAATTAAAGGAAGCTTTCGGGAAAGCTCTTCGGTTAGCTGAAGAAAGGTTTGCCCAAAAACTTCCTTTAATCAAGTAAAAGTAAATGCAGCATAAAAAAATGCTCCAATGGCACCCGATTCTTACAAAAGTCCAACCCCACCAGCGAGTGCAAGTAACCAAACAGGGCTCTGGCACATTTGTAAAGATAAAGTCGAGCTGCTTTTGACATGAGTAGACATATGGTGCACTTACAGTAAAAGCAGTCGCTAACTACCCACCAAGATTATCATGGCCTGTACCACGTGTACTAGGGATAAGCAAAAAAAAAAGTAAAAGTAAATATATTTTTGTAATTTGCCAGAATCAGTAAATCCTGTAAAAATGAAGATAAAAGTTATTAATGAGAGAATTTTTGAATGTATCACTACTAAACTATAGGAATTCTATATACAGTTACGAGCGTCATTCCTCATCGGCCTTTGTCACCGTTTGCTTTTTTTTTTTGGAATGGCGCCCTCCTATTGGTTGGCTACGGTCACGCCACTTTTGCCCCCCCCCCCCCATCATGCCTCCCCCACTCGCTCTTTCGTTTTTGTAACTATTGGTTTGGAGCGAGTCGCTCTTTAAATAAATGCATATATTAGTTAATAACTAAATGGAATCCTCTCTTTCCTTTTCCCAGTATGAGACGCCTACGGAAGCCAACAGTACATAGACAGATAAAGCACATAGGCTATAGTTATTAACTAAAATATGCATTTATTTAAGGCGCCAATTTATAATTGTAACAAATAGTATTTGAATAAAAACATTCAATCGGGTAAAACACGGGCGTTGCCCGGGTCATTCGGCTAGTTTATAAATATTTTCGAAAAGGAAAGAAAAAAAATGAAAGTCTTCCAAGTTGTTTCTATAGGAAGATATACTGAATTCTATAGAATGTTTTATTAAAAAATCTCTAAGATAATAAAACGAGATCTAATGACCTTGCTGAGTCAGTGGCCAGGGATGACGGTTGAGGCTGTCATTCAGTTCCTACTGTAGATTGACTGGTATTCTTACGTTAGATACTGTAAGAAATGGGATTATGAACATCTACGGCTACTTTCTTGGTGAACGGATATACAAGATACGGTAGGTATACATGTAGGAATGATGATAAACACAAGATACGGTAAGTATACCTTTTAGAAATGATGATAAGTAAATGGAACGGCAAGTATAGGTTATAAGAATGCCTACAAGTACAAGAAACTGGATGTAGAGCTTGTAGGAATAATGATAAATGCAAGAAACTACGGGTATACATTGTAGAAATGATGATGAATACAAGAAACGGAAAGTATAGCTTGTAGAAATGACAGAAGTGAAATAAACGGCGTTCACTTCTTGTAGAAATGACAGAAGTGCAATAAACGGCGTTCACTTCTTGTAGAAATGACAGAAGTGCAATAAACGGCGTTCACTTCTTGTAGAAATGACAGGAGTGTAATAAACGGCATTCACTTCTTGTAGAAATGACAGGAGTGTAATAAACGGCATTCACTTCTTGTAGAAATGACAGGAGTGCAATAAACGGCATTCACTTCTTCTAGAATGACAGGAGTGCAATAAACGGCATTCACTTCTTCTAGAATGACAGGAGTGCAATAAACGGCATTCACTTCTTTTAGAAATGACAGGAGTGCAATAAACGGCATTCGCTTCTTTTAGAAATGACAGGAGTGCAATAAACGGCATTCGCTTCTTGTAGAAATGACAGGAGTGCAATAAACGGCATTCACTTCTTGTAGAAATGACAGGAGTGTAATAAACGGCATTCGCTTCTTGTAGAAATGACAGAAGTGCAATAAACGGCATTCGCTTCTTGTAGAAATGACAGGAGTGCAATAAACGGCATTCGCTTCTTGTAGAAATGACAGGAGTGCAATAAACGGCATTCGCTTCTTGTAGAAATGACAGGAGTGCAATAAACGGCATTCGCTTCATGTAGAAATGACAGAGTGCAATAAACGGCATTCCCTTCTTGTAGAAATGACAGGAGTGCAATAAACGGCATTCGCTTCTTGTAGAAATGACAGGAGTGCAATAAACGGCATTCGCTTATTGTAGAAATGACAGAAGTGCAATAAACGGCGTTTACTTCTTGTAGAAATGACAGGAGAGCAATTAACGGCATTCACTTCTTCTAGAATGACAGGAGTGCAATAAACGGCATTCGCTTCTTGTAGAAATGACAGGAGTGCAATAAACGGCATTCGCTTCTTGTAGAAATGACAGGAGTGCAATAAACGGCATTCGCTTCTTGTAGAAATGACAGGAGAGCAATAAACGGCATTCGTTTCTTGTAGAAATGACAGGAGAGCAATAAACGGCATTCGCTTCTTGTAGAAATGACAGGAGTGCAATAAACGGCATTCGCTTCTTGTAGAAATGACAGGAGTGCAATAAACGGCATTCGCTTCTTGTAGAAATTACAGAAGTGCAATAAACGGCATTCGCTTCTTGTAGAAATTACAGAAGTGCAATAAACGGCATTCGCTTCTTGTAGAAATGACAGAAGTGCAATAAACGGCATTCGCTTCTTGTAGAAATGACAGGAGTGCAATAAACGGCATTCGCTTCTTGTAGAAATGACAGGAGTGCAATAAACGGCATTCGCTTCTTGTAGAAATGACAGAAGTGCAATAAACGGCATTCGCTTCTTGTAGAAATGACAGAAGTGCAATAAACGGCATTCGCTTCTTGTAGAAATGACAGAAGTGCAATAAACGGCATTCGCTTCTTGTAGAAATGACAGAAGTGCAATAAACGGCATTCGCTTCTTGTAGAAATGACAGAAGTGCAATAAACGGCATTCGCTTCTTGTAGAAATGACAGGAGTGCAATAAACGGCATTCGCTTCTTGTAGAAATGACAGGAGTGCAATAAACGGCATTCGCTTCTTGTAGAAATGACAGGAGTGCAATAAACGGAATTCGCTTCTTGTAGAAATGACAGGAGTGCAATAAACGGCAATGGCTTCTTGTAGAAATGACAGGAGTGCAATAAACGGCAATGGCTTCTTGTAGAAATGACAGAAGTGCAATAAACGGCATTCGCTTCTTGTAGAAACGAGAGAAAGTGCAAAAATGTGCATACCCACACTAATATCGTAAATATCTCGGCTCATCATTTCTATTTTAAATAGCGTCAGATGTGTCACCTATGCATCATATGCAAATTTGACAGAAAAAGAAGAGGTGACAGCTCAAACATATCTAGAGGTAAATATAATGACATGTTGAATAGGTTGATTTTACTGTGTGTAAATAAGAAAGGTGATTGAATTGAATAGGAATATGCAGTGATAGGTATTTAAAGTATAGAAAACCAATCTCACGTTATAAGCAATATATAACGGTTCAAAGAGGAGGAATATGCAAATAGATTAGATGGAATACATATGCAAATAATGCGCAGACGAAAGTAAATATACCGCATGGAAGTATATTGACAGGTAGAAAATAAACGCGGTGATAAAAATAGCGAGTAGGTACAACAAGAAATTGCATCTATGGCGATGTAAAGTAAACGTAAAAAATATGCAAAAAGTGTGCAATATGTAAAAAGGTATAATACTTATGTAAAATCGGAGAGGAAGCATCGGTGTATATAAACAGTAACGATAATGTTTGAGGAGAGACTGCACCTGTAATGTTCATGCAGATAGATATAAGAGAACACATGAGAAGTGCAAACACATGTGTGAGTTATCCCACCTGAAGGACTCCACGTCAGGAACCGCCGAGGTGAGGGTAAGCTGCGACTGATTGGTCATAGCCACTCCGTTGGTTGCCGCCGTCATGTCTGTTGCCCGGGCCGCGGCGCCGCGGTTTATCTCCACACCCGGGCTCCTATTGGCTGGCGGTGTGGAGCTCCCCTGGACGTTGTGGTGGCCCTTGGGGGCCACGGTGGGTAGGCCATGGGGGTCTCGCTGGGTAGCTAGTGGCCCCTAGACATCGGGTAGTGTAGTTGTTAGCCTTTAGACATCGGGTAGTTTAGTTAGTGGCCCCTAGACATCGGGTAGTGTAGTTGTTAGCCTTTACACATCGGGTAGTTTAGTTAGTGGCCCCTAGACATCGGGTAGTGTAGTTGTTAGCCTTTAGACATCGGGTAGTTTAGTTAGTGGCCCCTAGACATCGGGTAGTGTAGTTGTTAGCCTTTACACATCGGGTAGTTTAGTTAGTGGCCCCTAGACATCGGGTAGTGTAGTTGTTAGCCTTTAGACATCGGGTAGTTTAGTTAGTGGCCCCTAGACATCGGGTAGTGTAGTTGTTAGCCTTTACACATCGGGTAGTTTAGTTAGTGGCCCCTAGACATCGGGTAGTGTAGTTGTTAGCCTTTAGACATCGGGTAGTTTAGTTAGTGGCCCCTAGACATCGGGTAGTGTAGTTGTTAGCCTTTAGACATCAGGTAGTTTAGTTAGTGGCCCCTAGAAATCGGGTAGTGTAGCTGGTGGTTCCTAGACATCAGGTAGTGTAGCTAGTGGTTCCTAGACATCAAGTAGTGTAGCTGGTGGTTCCTAGACATCAGGTAGTGTAGCTGGTGGCCACCAGACATCAGGTAGTGTAGCTGGTGGCCACTAGACATCGGGTAGTGTAGCTGGTGGTTCCTAGGTATCGGGGAGGGTAGCTGGTGGTTCCTAGACATCAGGTAGTGTAGCTGGTGGTTCCTAGACATCAGGTAGTGTAGCTGGTGGCCACTAGACATCAGGTAGTGTAGCTGGTGGTTCCTAGACATCAGGTAGTGTAGCTAGTGGTTCCTAGACATCAAGTAGTATAGCTGGTGGTTCCTAGACATCAAGTAGTGTAGCTGGTGGTTCCTAGACATCAGGTAGTGTAGCTGGTGGTTCCTAGACATCAGGTAGTGTAGCTGGTGGTTCCTAGACATCAGGTAGTGTAGCTAGTGGTTCCTAGACATCAGATAGTGTAGCTGGTGGTTCCTAGGCATCAAGTAGTGTATCTAGTGGTTCCTAGACATCAGGTAGTGTAGCTGGTGGCCACTAGACATCGGGTAGTGTAGCTGGTGGCCACTAGACATCGGGTAGTGTAGCTGGTGGTTCCTAGACATCGGGTAGTGTAGCTGGTGGTTCCTAGACATCAGGTAGTGTAGCTGGTGGCCACTAGACATCGGGTAGTGTAGCTGGTGGTTCCTAGACATCGGGTAGTGTAGCTGGTGGTTCCTAGACATCAGGTAGTGTAGCTGGTGGTTCCTAGACATCAGGTAGTGTAGCTGGTGGTTCCTAGACATCAGGTAGTGTAGCTGGTGGTTCCTAGACATCGGGTAGTGTAGCTAGTGGTTCCTAGACATCAGGTAGTGTAGCTGGTGGTTCCTAGACATCAGGTAGTGTAGCTAAATAATGAGGCGCTTTCGGAATATTTTCCTTCATCTGCTCAAAAATATACAAGGCTATTGATTTTTTTTTTTTTAAATACTTTTTAAAAGAGATTTTATATATACACACATGGACAAAACTTAAGAAAGTTTTACCTTTTAGCATGTATAACGGGATTCAGACAATAACTCTGAAAGTTATTACAGTGATCTTTATTCATGACACACGAGATAACCAAGTGTGAACAAAATTGACTCTGTCTCCTTAAAAAAAAAAAGGCAGACGACAGGCGATATTAATGACTTTTCACTTCCTTAAGTTTTGTCCTTGAGTGTATGTAATATCAAAACAAAATCAAAATTTCTATAACACCAGAGAACAATGGAGTAGTTTATAGAGAGGTAAAGCATAAATATCCAAATAAATAGTGTTACGTAGAAGGAGAAAAAAAGGGCGCATTCCAGAATAGAACGTCCAAGAATAATGTAGAAAAATCGGAGAACAACTGATTGGCCAATCTAAAGTGATTGCGCAAGGCTTAGTGCTAGCTGCTTTCTGATTGGCCGACTAATCATGACCGTTCTGGAAAGATCTACTCCGGGATATGTAGGAATGTAGTGGAGATATTGGTCGACGTGTTGGTCGACGATGAGATTGCGGAGCTGGTAATATGGATGGCTGTGCTGGAGTAAACCTCCTTTTTTGTGTCTGGATACTATATTTATGGCGAACTAAATAACTTAGTCCCTATTTCTGCTCCGCGCTTATGGAATTGAAGACTTGGGGCGATGGCGTCGACCTTTCATATTAAATCTTACTTTTCCTTATTACTAATAATTGTATATAGTTGCGGAACTACTGGTTTCCTGTGCTGCTCTTTTCCTGATATTGCACCTTGTACGGAGAATCTGTATAAGACTAATGTCTTAATAACGGCTTTGTGTGTGTAAATAGGAATGAGAAACTAATACCGGGGGGGGTAGAAGAACGAAGCTACGTGGTGTACTCCAAGCAAACGCTGCTGTCTCAAGAGGTCGGACTGCTGCTTACCGCCAGTTTACTTTGTGGAAGATTCTAGAAGGTTTTACCAACTTCTGTCTTCTGTTTTGCCCCTGTTTTCCTTCACTGTGCTGCAGTTGGTGAGTTTATAACTGCTATTTTCTTTATTGTTGTTTTATTTTTGCATTCTTCTGTAATTATTTTATATTGATTAGGCTTAAATAAAGTCCTAAAGATACTTTGTACCCACGGAAGTTATTCTTTTTCAACCAACAACCCAACAATATTGTAGGAAAGTATTTTTTATTTTTAATAACAGAGTATCATTTTTTTATGTTTATATTTTTACTACTCTGTAAACTTCCTTCATTGCTTATCTTTTGTTTATTATTGATAGTTTGTTCTTGTCCTTAAATAAACTACTGCGTTACCTCAAGTTTGTTTTCCCTAATTTTCCACGTGGCAATATTGTGGCGAATAAATAATTTATATTATAAAACAGATCATTATTAGGAATTATTATGTACACCTATCCCCCGATTTACACGGTACTTGTTTTACACGTTTTCGCTTTTACACGGTTTTCCAAATATTTTTTTTTGTTGTTGTTTTTAAACTGCTACTGTGATTGAACACATGCGCTGTGTACACATCTCACGAGGAATTCCGAGCTTATGTGCTGACTTGCTGCACACGCACACTGTGTCTGTATTTCTAATTTAAAAAAAATAATTATTTTCGATTTACACGTTTTTCTCAGGAACGTATCTACCGTGTAAATCGGGGGGTAGGTGTACGAGGTGTGTTCAAAAAGTATCGCGACTTTTGAATTTTCGCGGGTTACGTATATTCGAATTTCGATCTTTTTGTGGCTTTATGCCTCACTTATGCCGACAAGCTCGGCCATTTTGAATGTTCACCTAATTGTTGACAGCTGCTTTGCTTGCAGGTGTTTTGGATCGTCTTCGATTTTTACCTATTAAAAAAAAATGGATCAAAGAACCTGTATCAAATTTTGTGTGAAAAACGAAATTAAGTGCGCGGATGCATTCCGAATGTTGACTGTGGCATACGGAGAAGCTACCTTGGTCCGAAACAACGTTTATCGGTGGTACAAAATGTTCTCAGAAGGACGAGAAGATGTGAACGACGAAGAGCGTGCCGGACGCCCGAGCACTTCAACAACAGACGAAAAAATTAATGAAGTGGAGAAAATGATATTGGCCAATCGTCGAATCACCGTTAGAGAAGTTGCTGAGGACCTAAACATATCGATTGGCTCGTGCCATTCGATTTTTATCAATGATTTGGGCATGAGACGGGTCGCCGCGAAATTCGTACCAAAATTGCTCAATTGCGACCAAAAACAGCATCGCATGAACATTGCTAATGAGATGTTGGACTCTGTCCGCGACGACCCAAATTTGCTCCAGAGGGTCATAACTGGTGACGAGGCGTGGGTTTATGGTTATGACGTGGAAACCAAAGCTCAATCATCTCAATGGAAGCTGCCGCACGAACCAAGACCGAAAAAAGCGTGCCAAGTTCGGTCGAATGGGAAAGTTTTGCTGACAGTTTTCTTCGATTGCAGGGGCGTGGTACATCATGAGTTCTTGCCGCAGGGTAGAACGGTCAATAAGGAATATTACCTGCAAGTTATGCGCAATTTGCGCGAAGCAATCCGCCAGAAACGCCCGGATTTGTGGAAGAACAAAAATTGGCTTTTGCACCACGATAACGCCCCTGCTCACACATCGTTGCTTGTGCGCGACTTTTTGGCCAAAAACAACACACTAATGATGCTGCAGCCACCGTATTCCCCAAATCTGGCCCCCTGTGACTTTTTCTTGTACCCTAAACTGAAGAGGCCCATGAAAGGACGACGTTACGCTACGCTTGACGAGATAAAGACGGCATCGAAGGAGGAGCTGAACAAGATTTTTTAAAAATGATTTTTTGAAGTGCTTCGAAGATTGGAAAAACCGTTGGCACAAGTGTATGATATCTCATGGGGATTACTTTGAAGAGGACAAAATAGGTATTCATGAATAAATAAATAATTTTTGAAAAAACACAAAAGTCGCGATACCTTTTGAACACACCTCGTACTATAAAAAACATTTGTATTTTGATACACTTAAATACCCCACCTGCTTTAAACTTTGATGTGATAAATAAAGAGAGATTCGAGGTGTTACCTAAATATATAGTTGTCTTATTATTGACTGGTTTAACCTTGTAGAATGGTTGAGACACGTTCTGGAAAGATGTAAGACATGTCTGAGGAGAGAATCAAGACTGAAGAATCTGCCAAACCGCAGCTTGGTGCAACAATTGGATATTCCAAGACTAATTTTCTACGCTACATTATTATCAATTCATAAAACAATAAATAATATTGCTAAAATATAATTATCCCAATATATTTTGTATATAAACTTTACAATATAACAAATTAACAATTAATTTTTAAGCGCGTAGAAAAAAGGCACATTTGTTCGAAAGCTTGTATATTTGCTTTAATAAAAAAAAAAATAAACGAATTGTCAATTTTTTTTATTGTAAGTTTTTTGAAGAAGGTTTAGGTAAAATGACAAAATCTAACACATCAAAACCTCAATAATCAATTATGTATTTTATCGTAAAACATTTCGATCAATCACTGTCGCCACTTTCAAGGGAGGCTATTCCAAATGGGATGTAGGAATGTGTTTCCCGAGAGATTATTCAGGCCCTCAATGAGAAGAGATTCCACAAGAAGTTGGCAAAATGTAGCATATAAACACAATGACACAACCACAAAGACACTCATGGACAAAAGGAATTTGTACCTTTTATTGGGATTGAGACAATAACTCTGAAAGATATTACAGTGACCTTTATTGAAGACACACGAGATTACAAATATACACTCGTTGTACCTTTTAGCATGTATATCGGGATTGAGACAATAACTCTGAAAGATATTACAGTGACCTTTATTGAAGACATACGAGATAACCAAATGTGAACAATTTCTGTCTCAAAAAAAAAAAAAAAAAAAAAAAAAAAAACGACCAACGACATCACAAATTCCCCACTTCCTCAAATTTTGTCTATGAATGTAGATCGTTTTTTATTATTTATTTTTTTATTAAAGGCTTATTATTTTTAAAGGCCAGTAGAAAGTTCTTAGCTCTCTTTCTCGAAAGCTATTCAAGATGGTGGTAGTACTTATCCCAAGTACACCATGATAATCACGGTGAATAGTTATCGACTTTTATAAAGTACGTATACATCACATGTCTACACATGTGGAAAGCAATTCGACTTTTGCACTTACAAGAGAGTTTGGTCATTAGCACTTACTGGCAGGGTTGAACTTTTCAAGAGGATCGGAGGAGGCCATTAAAGCAATTTTTTTTTCCAAAAAATCTTCAACAAATAATTTTCGGCAATGTGTTTCTTTTCATCTCTACAGAGACCTTACTACAATGATAATGATAACCAATAACACTTTTATCATTGCAGTAAGGTCTGTAGAGATACAACAACAACAACAAAAGCCTTTATTAAGGGCCACTCGCCCTATACAGGATTCGCCAGTTCACAATGGATGGAGAGAACACTGTGTAGCCTTTTTCCGGGATATAGTCTTGTGGAATCCAAATATCGCCATCGCTATATACCTATTCTTTGATATTTCATTGATCAGTGCCGGAAATGAAGGACAAAGTTGCCCCGTTTTATCATTTAGTTTTCGTCTTTCCTCAGACAGAGCAGCACAGTCAAATATGTAATGCAACATCTCCGTTGTTATTCCTGATCCACAGAAAGTGCATTTCAGGTCTTCACGCCTCAATAAAATCAAGTGGTGTTCTCTGAAAAAAACTGAGAGGGTTCTAAATTGTGCAATTAATCTGGTGATAGGAAAAGGGAGTTCAGTTAAGAAGTATTCTTCGGTGGTAAACGTTGTATATATGCCTCTATAGTGGGAATATAACTTTGATTGGGTTATTCTTGTTAGGTCGTTTTGTATTGTTTGCTCTATCGCAGTTCTTAATATTCCAGGGATAGCATTCCTTAGTGAATCAGGATCATTACAATAAGTAAGCCACGAGGATCCGTTATTATTAAGTAAATTGCTTAATTGTTTTATAAAACCGATGGGCGCACCTGTAGCACAGGATACTTGCCTCTTAGGTCTGTAGAGATAAAAAGAAACACATTGCCAAAAAAATCATTGTTGCATATTTCATCGATAGATAACAATTAAATTTATATTGAGGCCTAGTGGACAACAACACATGGCATCTGCCCGGAAAGCGGAACATTGTGGGTTCGTTTCCCATCCCTGGACACTTTTATTTTTCCGTTCATCATTACTCTTCATAATTCACCCTTTCATACCTCATCCAAAAAGGTTAGAAATAGTCAATATTTCACCTTGAAAAAAATTTTGATTTTTCATTGAAAAGAAACTCATGCGGTGTAACTTCAAGTGTCGTTTTACAATTTTTGGCAATGTGTTTCTTTTTTCATCTCTACAGAGACCTTACTGCAATGATAATGATAACCAATGAGACACTTTTATCACATTGCAGAAAGGTCTGTAGAGATAAAAGAAACACATTGCCTAAAAATTAATTGTTGCATATTTCATCGATAAATGGCAATTAATTTTATATTTAAGAAAAAAGTGCTCACTGCGGGATTCGATACAATTAGATATCGTTGAATATGTAACTTGGAAGTCTATCGCCATGTTGAGAATACTTCAAGAATTCCTAACTATGTTCAACCCAACTTCTATAACGTTCAATTTTTTGACAGGACATGGTGACTTCAACACATATTTGTTTAGAATTGGCAAAATTGGTTCACCTGCATGCACTTGTGGAAACGAACAACAAACCCCTGAACACCTTCTGATGAACTGTCCATTGTCTTATGATCTAAGGGAAGAAAACCAACTTTACCTGACTAATACAAAACAAGCTGCTTGCAATAAAGACCAATACATCAAGTTTAATAGATTCTGCAGGATGTATATTTTGAGGCGAAAGTGTTGACTGTACATATTTCAAGCTACTACTTATAATTACTATATGTAAAATTTGACATCGAACGTTTAATTTTAATGATTCCCAATGTTCAATTGTATTAATTGTATATAATTTAAAATATACACGCAATTATCCAAATTGTGGATATGGCGTGTCTCTCCCAACTGTTAAATAAATAAATAAAAATAAGCCATAGATGAGTCAGTAGACATGTCTGGATAGCCTTGTATGCAACGGTGGATAGGTAAGTATGTCAATAGAGAGAGAAAGAGCATGGTGTCGAAAGTCTGTCTAGCCATTTACTTGACTCACGTCCAGGTGGCGGGAATTGTGAAAATTTGGTGTTTCTTATGTTGTTGCTCTTGATAGAACAGACACTTCGTCAGTAGAGTTTTTCATTTGTCAGACGATTTCGACAAAAATATTTTGTTCTCGTTATAACAATTGAAAACATATGGTCACGTTGTAAAAAATAGTTGCCAGAAGAGGTGAGTATAAACGAAATTTATTCTTCCTTCTTCAAACGGTTTACACTCCCAGTGAAATTAAATATACACAGATTCTGTATATAAAGAACAAACCAAACTATGCAAATTAAACCTAAACGGATAATAACATTTAAAATATGTACACCCATACCTCGCTTTGCGTCGGGGTTACGTTCTAAAAAAACACGACGCAAATTGAAACGACGCAAAGTGAAAATATGTGAAGGCGCAATCAAAAACAAAGGTGTTGCCATATTTTAGGGAAAAAAAATTCAAAAAAAAAACTAAAGACTCGTATCCAAAACAACGCAACTTCGAAAATCTAACGACGCACAGTGAAAATCAGTAAAAATTAAGCAGCGACGCAACTTCGAAAAAAAACGCAAAACGAAACGACGCAAAGCGAGGTATGGTGTATATTAAAATAAAAACAAACCACGCTACCTGACGAAAAAATAAATTATCGAAATGTCGAAAAATAAAAATTATCTGGCCGAAGTGTATTTTATTTTAAAGAACTATGAATCCCGATGGCCAGGCAACTTCTATCTTGTATTACTGTTTTTTGTTGTTGTTATTTTTTGCATCATATAATAAGTCAAATTATAGGTATGAAAAAAATGTATCTCCTTATCGTGCGACTGAAAGTTGCTAATGACTTGCGCCATCTATCGGAATAAATATCAACTATTCTCGTTGATTTTTAATTATTCCAGAATTGGCCAAATACCCATTCTTGATTCGTGGTTAGCTTTTCTTGATTATCTCAGTACAATATCACATTTGTACTATTTTTTCAAATTATAGGTGTTATAGATGAGTATTGCTCCAGTTTGATGGACATATGTAAATAGGACGTTGTTCTAACGACAGAATGACCTGTGGTCATTGAAAAGAAGACGCTGGTCCACCAGTCAAATGACACAGAAAGGCACATGGTCGTTTCAAGGCCACCGACAAATTACAAGGAACAAGAGACCATGATAGCAAACTCACTCAGGCTCAGCACAACTCCACTCGAGTGGAACTGGAAGTTTGCGAGGTCCCCGAGATAAAAATCAGTTTCAACACTGAAGAGCAAAGTCTTCTCTCTTCCCCCATTTCACTTGTAGTTTCACTACAGGCTTAGTTTATATATCTGTGGAGGAAGGGATTTCTCTAAGGAATTGGTGGTGTAGTGATATGGACAGTCGGTATTCACCATATACGACCTGGGATCAAATCCCGCAATGGGAACCTTTTTTTCTGAAAAAAAAAGTGCCTCAATGGCCATGATGCTTACACAATATGTCAATATGTAATCAAATTGAACAAATCTCACGTTACTATAATCCTCCATCACAGAATAAAGGAGATCAAAAGAGAATTATAAATATATATATATATATCCCTCTATTCTATAAAATAATTCCTTGTATCAATATGGAGTAAAATTAATCAGGCCTCCAGGGGAAAATGTCTTTTCAAAACGTTTTTATTCTCTAGCTTTCGGGCACGGACGTCCTTCTACAGGAGAAAACATGGTATAATGATACGCTAATAGAACACGAGTTAAATATTTGTTAAATGTTAAATATATATAACTCGTGTTCTATTGGCGAATCAACAACAACATAACAGTAGCCTTTATTGGGCACACGTACCATACAGGATTCTCCCGGAAGGACAAAATAAATAAATAACAAATTAGCATCGTAGTTATATACAAATATTGGGTATTGACCTCGACCAATTATCGAGTTGGATCCGGTGTCTGTGCTAAATATTTTGATTGAGCTGATTTCCAGTATTTATAAAAAGCGAATGCAAAGGGTCTGGATTTTACGACTTTTGCCATTAAAACATAAGGCGAATTGCTATTATAGCCGGTCTCTTGACGAAGAATTTCTCTTTCTTCTTCCATTGCCGTGCAGTAGAACATGTGTGGAAAATCGAGACTAAATTCACCGTTGCATAAGGTGCATTTTATGGTCTTAGTTTTCAATAGTGAAACATGATTAATTCTCTGTACTACAAAAAGGCGTATCATTATACCAAGTTTTCTCCTGTAGAAGGACGTCCGTGCCCGAAAGCTAGAGAATAATAAAAACGTTTTGAAAAGAAATTTTCCCCTGGAGGAATGATTAATTTTACTCAATATCCCTTTATAAGGAAATACAATGAATAAATAGGGCTACAATAATCCACATAAATATAACTTTTTAAATACTTTTAAAAGTATACATATATGGCAACAAATTACAATATTTTATTTTTTCTAAAAAAAAAAATGAAACTTTTAGAAAGGAATCCGCAATATCTTAGAGATTTTAATATATAGAATTTCGATTATTAATGTCTCTGAGAAACACGATGAATAAACTCAACGCTGATTGGCTGATTAAGGTCATGTGATAGTGAGCTGCCAATCACTTCACTGTCACGTGACCTTAATAGGCCAAACAGAGCTTGAATAAAGCGGATGCCATATATACCTATATATATATTTTTTTGAAAATAGAGCAATCCATATTTAATTCATTAGATAATAAAAAGGCATATATTGACAAAATAATTTTTTATTAAATCCAATATATGCCTTTTTATTATCTAACCTATATATATAAGCGATCTGGTGCTGAGGCTTTGTTACCTACCTGAGTCTCCTAGTTTTCCAAGACGGTCAATAGATTGCGCTTAGTTTTAGCGTCTATTTTGACAGGAAAGATGACTTTTATTTTATATAAACAACAACAACAACAAAGCCTTTATTTAGGGCCTCTCGCCCTATACAGGATTCGCCAGTTCACAAGGGATAGGGAGAACACTGTGAGGCCTTTTTCCGGGATATAGTCTTGTGGAATCCAAATATCGCCATCGCTATATACCTATTCTTTGATATTTCATTAATCAGTGCCGGAAATGAAGGACAAAGTTGCCCCGTTTTATCATTTAGTTTTCGTCTTTCCTCAGACAGAGCAGCACAGTCAAACAAGTAGTGCTTTATTTTTATATATCAATTTCCTCCGGGCAAAATTTCCATCCTAAGAATGGTTGCAGCATTCATGTTCCGAAAGAGGCATCTACCGTTTAAAAATGAATTAGAACAATGCATTTTGGTTCATTACTCCAGCACGTTATGGTGATGATGATTGCTAGACCATGACGGCGGGCGGCTGGCTTCGGCAACACTGGAGCTGACGTCACTTCCTGTTTTTATATAACCTGCAAGCGGCGTCGCCACGCTGACTTATATTCTCTTTCTCCATGTTTACCATTCAATCTATATATAATCCTTTTATCTTGTAGTTAATTAAAGAATAATTAACGTTAAGCGCTGTGTGTAATCAAATTGAAATACAACAATGATGATGAAGAATGAGCCGCAACACCAGTTTTGGAAAATTCAGACAACAACCTGTATACCATGGTTTCAGGATATGACCCTCATCAGTACAGGGTCGGCTTTGATTTCATAACATACTACGAGAGGGGGTTATAGAATCGAATTTTCCAAAAAGGTGTTCAAGTTTGTGAAGTGGCATGGCTGATGTTCAGGTCAGAATACAACATAAAGTTGCTGGTGTAGCCCGAATCCATGGTGTTACGACTAATAGAGTAGTCAACTTTGTGTTTTTATGTAAATATATTTGTAATTTAAAAACTAAGAAAGGAAAAAAGTATGTAAATTTCTTCTAATGTATATATTGGTATGTAAATTTCTTTGAATGTATAAATTGACCGTGTTTTTCAATAAAAAAAGAGTTTCTGGATAAGATTTTGGACGTTTGGTAGTCGTCCTTAGAGCCTCTTCCTTTGGAGTTGCGGAGCTGGTCAAGTAGCTGGACTCTAGGTTTTCTCTCAAGGTAAAGAGAGACAGCAATCTATATTGAGAAGAAGAGCCTCTCAATACATGGTATACAGGTTAGATTTTGTCAGAATTTTCCAAAACTGATGTTGTTGCATTTTCTTTATCATCTACAGTACGTTCTGTACTAGGATGATGAACAACACATGCTTTGTTTTAATTCATTTGTTGTTGCTGACAAAGTGATGGAAAATTGGAAGATTTTAAATTACTTCCTCGGGAATCGGAGATCAGCATGCGGATTGATCTTCCTCGGGATCTGATGGTGTTGATTCTATCTGGTGGTGATTGTATTTTTCCGCGATATAGTCAGTCCCGAGTGGTGAAAAGCTTCGGTTGACTTCAGAAATTAGTTTTTTCTTCTGTCGATATACTTAATGAATGGCGAATAATGGATTAATGATTTTGGTAGCTATAGATATGAATGGTGAAAGAATTCGTTAGTGATAGATGTGAATGGTGAAAGAATTCGCTGGTGATAGATATGAATGGTGAAAGAATGAGTTGGTGATAGACTTGAATAGCAAAAGACTTCGCTGGTGATAGACTTGAATAGTAAAAGACTTGGTTGGTGATAGACTTGAATAGAAAAAGACTTCGCTGGTGATAGACTTGAATAGCAAAAGACTTCTTTGGTGATAGAATTGAATAGAAAAATACTTCGCTGATGATAGACTTGAATAGCAAAAGACTGAGCTGGTATAGACTTTAATAGCAAAGGACTTCACTGGTATAGACTTGAATAGCAAAGGATTCGCTGGTGATAGACTTGAATAGCAAAACACTTCTTTGGTGATAGACTTGAATAGCAAAATACTTCGCTGATGATAGACTTGAATAGCAAAAGACTGAGCTGGTATAGACTTTAATAGCAAAGGACTTCACTGGTATAGACTTGAATAGCAAAGGATTCGCTGGTGATAGACTTGAATAGCAAAAGACTGAGCTGGTGATAGACTTGAATAGCAAAAGACTTCACTGATATAGACTTGAATAGCAAAGGATTCGCTGGTGATAGATTTGAATAGCAAAAGACTTCGCTGATGATAGACTTGAATAGCAAAATACTTCGCTGATGATAGGCTTGAATAGCAAAAGACTGAGCTGGTGATAGACTTGAATAGCAAAAGACTTCACTGGTATAGACTTGAATAGCAAAATACTTCGCTGATGATAGACTTTAATAGCAAAAGACTGAGCTGGTGATAGATTTGAATAGCAAAAGACTTCGCTGGTATAGACTTGAATAGCAAAAGACTTCACTGGTATAGACTTGAATAGCAAAGGATTCGCTGGTGATAGACTTGAATAGCAAAATACTTCGCTGGTGATAGACTTGAATAGCAAAAGACTTCGCTGGTGATAGACTTGAATAGCAAAAACTTCGCTGGTGATGGACTTGAATAGCAAAAGACTTCGCTAGTGATAGACTTGAATAGCAAAAGACTTCGCTGGTGATAGACTTGAATAGCAAAAGACTTGGTTGGTGATAGACTTGAATAGAAAAAGACTTCGCTGGTTATAGACTTGAATAGAAAAAGACTTCTTTGGTGATAGACTTGAATAGCAAAATACTTCGCTGATGATAGACTTGAATAGCAAAAGACTGAGCTGGTATAGACTTTAATAGCAAAGGACTTCACTGGTATAGACTTGAATAGCAAAGGATTCGCTGGTGATAGACTTGACTAGCAAAAGACTTCTTTGGTGATAGACTTGAATAGCAAAATACTTCGCTGATGATAGACTTGAATAGCAAAAGACTGAGCTGGTATAGACTTTAATAGCAAAGGACTTCACTGGTATAGACTTGAATAGCAAAGGATTCGCTGGTGATAGATTTGAATAGCAAAAGACTGAGCTGGTGATAGACTTGAATAGCAAAAGACTTCACTGATATAGACTTGAATAGCAAAGGATTCGCTGGTGATAGATTTGAATAGCAAAAGACTTCGCTGATGATAGACTTGAATAGCAAAATACTTCGCTGATGATAGGCTTGAATAGCAAAAGACTGAGCTGGTGATAGACTTGAATAGCAAAAGACTTCACTGGTATAGACTTGAATAGCAAAATACTTCGCTGATGATAGACTTGAATAGCAAAAGACTGAGCTGGTGATAGATTTGAATAGCAAAAGACTTCGCTGGTATAGACTTGAATAGCAAAAGACTTCACTTGTATAGACTTGAATAGCAAAGGATTCGCTGGTGATAGACTTGAATAGCAAAATACTTCGCTGGTGATAGACTTGTATAGCAAAAGACTTCGCTAGTGATAGAATTGAATAGCAAAAGACTTCGCTGGTGATGGACTTGAATAGCAAAAGACTTCGCTAGTGATAGACTTGAATAGCAAAAGACTTCGCTGCTTATAGACTTGAATAGCAAAATACTTCGTTGGTTTAGACTTTAATAGCAAAAGACTTCGCTGGTGATAGACTTGAATAGCAAAAGACTTCGCTGGTGATAGACTTGAATAGCAAAACACTTCGCTGGTGATAGACTTGAATAGCAAAAGACTTCTCTGGTGATAGACTTGAATAGCAAAATACTTCGCTGGTGATAGACTTGAATAGCAAACGACTTCGCTGGTGATAGACTTGAATAGCAAACGACTTCGCTGGTGATAGACTTGAATAGCAAAAGACTTCGCTGGTGATAGACTTGAATAGTAAAAGACTTGGTTGGTGATAGACTTGAATAGAAAAAGACTTCGCTGGTGATAGACTTGAATAGCAAAAGACTTCTTTGGTGATAGAATTGAATAGAAAAATACTTCGCTGATGATAGACTTGAATAGCAAAAGACTGAGCTGGTATAGACTTTAATAGCAAAGGACTTCACTGGTATAGACTTGAATAGCAAAGGATTCGCTGGTGATAGACTTGAATAGCAAAACACTTCTTTGGTGATAGACTTGAATAGCAAAATACTTCGCTGATGATAGACTTGAATAGCAAAAGACTGAGCTGGTATAGACTTTAATAGCAAAGGACTTCACTGGTATAGACTTGAATAGCAAAGGATTCGCTGGTGATAGACTTGAATAGCAAAAGACTGAGCTGGTGATAGACTTGAATAGCAAAAGACTTCACTGATATAGACTTGAATAGCAAAGGATTCGCTGGTGATAGATTTGAATAGCAAAAGACTTCGCTGATGATAGACTTGAATAGCAAAATACTTCGCTGATGATAGGCTTGAATAGCAAAAGACTGAGCTGGTGATAGACTTGAATAGCAAAAGACTTCACTGGTATAGACTTGAATAGCAAAATACTTCGCTGATGATAGACTTTAATAGCAAAAGACTGAGCTGGTGATAGATTTGAATAGCAAAAGACTTCGCTGGTATAGACTTGAATAGCAAAAGACTTCACTGGTATAGACTTGAATAGCAAAGGATTCGCTGGTGATAGACTTGAATAGCAAAATACTTCGCTGGTGATAGACTTGAATAGCAAAAGACTTCGCTGGTGATAGACTTGAATAGCAAAAACTTCGCTGGTGATGGACTTGAATAGCAAAAGACTTCGCTAGTGATAGACTTGAATAGCAAAAGACTTCGCTGGTGATAGACTTGAATAGCAAAAGACTTGGTTGGTGATAGACTTGAATAGAAAAAGACTTCGCTGGTTATAGACTTGAATAGAAAAAGACTTCTTTGGTGATAGACTTGAATAGCAAAATACTTCGCTGATGATAGACTTGAATAGCAAAAGACTGAGCTGGTATAGACTTTAATAGCAAAGGACTTCACTGGTATAGACTTGAATAGCAAAGGATTCGCTGGTGATAGACTTGACTAGCAAAAGACTTCTTTGGTGATAGACTTGAATAGCAAAATACTTCGCTGATGATAGACTTGAATAGCAAAAGACTGAGCTGGTATAGACTTTAATAGCAAAGGACTTCACTGGTATAGACTTGAATAGCAAAGGATTCGCTGGTGATAGATTTGAATAGCAAAAGACTGAGCTGGTGATAGACTTGAATAGCAAAAGACTTCACTGATATAGACTTGAATAGCAAAGGATTCGCTGGTGATAGATTTGAATAGCAAAAGACTTCGCTGATGATAGACTTGAATAGCAAAATACTTCGCTGATGATAGGCTTGAATAGCAAAAGACTGAGCTGGTGATAGACTTGAATAGCAAAAGACTTCACTGGTATAGACTTGAATAGCAAAATACTTCGCTGATGATAGACTTGAATAGCAAAAGACTGAGCTGGTGATAGATTTGAATAGCAAAAGACTTCGCTGGTATAGACTTGAATAGCAAAAGACTTCACTTGTATAGACTTGAATAGCAAAGGATTCGCTGGTGATAGACTTGAATAGCAAAATACTTCGCTGGTGATAGACTTGTATAGCAAAAGACTTCGCTAGTGATAGAATTGAATAGCAAAAGACTTCGCTGGTGATGGACTTGAATAGCAAAAGACTTCGCTAGTGATAGACTTGAATAGCAAAAGACTTCGCTGCTTATAGACTTGAATAGCAAAATACTTCGTTGGTTTAGACTTTAATAGCAAAAGACTTCGCTGGTGATAGACTTGAATAGCAAAAGACTTCGCTGGTGATAGACTTGAATAGCAAAACACTTCGCTGGTGATAGACTTGAATAGCAAAAGACTTCTCTGGTGATAGACTTGAATAGCAAAATACTTCGCTGGTGATAGACTTGAATAGCAAACGACTTCGCTGGTGATAGACTTGAATAGCAAACGACTTCGCTGGTGATAGACTTGAATAGAAAAAGACTTCGCTGGAGATAGACTTGAATAGCAAAAACTTCGCTGGTGATAGACTTGAATAGCAAAAGACTTCGCTGGTGATAGACTTGAATAGCAAAATACTTCGCTAGTGATAGACTTAAATAGCAAAATACTTCGCTGGTGATAGACTTGAATAGCAAAATACTTCGCTGGTGATAGACTTGAATAGCAAACGACTTCGCTGGTGATAGACTTGAATAGCAAAAGACTTCGCTGGTGATAGACTTGAATAGCAAACGACTTCGCTGGTGATAGACTTGAATAGCAAAAGACTTCACTGGTGATAGACTTGAATAGCAAAAGACTTCGCTGGTGATAGACTTGAATAGCAAAAGACTTCGCTGGTGATAGACTTGAATAGCAAACGACTTCGCTGGTGATATACTTGAATAGCAAAAGACTTCGCTGGTGATAGACTTGAATAGAAAAAGACTTCGCTGGTAATAGACTTGAATAGCAAACGACTTCGCTGGTGATAGACTTGAATAGCAAAAGACTTCACTGGTGATAGACTTGAATAGCAAAATACTTCGCTAGTGATAGACTTGAATAGCAAAATACTTCGCTGGTGATAGACTTGAATAGCAAAAGACTTCGCTGGTGATAGACTTGAATAGCAAAAGACTTCGCTGGTGATAGACTTGAATACCAAACGACTTCGCTGGTGATAGACTTGAATAGCAAACGACTTCGCGGGTGATAGACTTGAATAGCAAACTACTTCGCTGGTGATAGACTTGAATAGCAAAAGACTTCGCTGGTGATAGACTTGAATAGCAAAAGACTTCGCTGGTGATAGACTTGAATAGCAAAATACTTCGCTGATGATAGACTTGAATAGCAAAAGACTGAGCTGGTATAGACTTTAATAGCAAAGGACTTCACTGGTATAGACTTGAACAGCAAAGGATTCGCTGGTGATAGATTTGAATAGCAAAAGACTGAGCTGGTGATAGACTTGAATAGCAAAAGACTTCACTGATATAGACTTGAATAGCAAAGGATTCGCTGGTGATAGATTTGAATAGCAAAAGACTTCGCTGATGATAGACTTGAATAGCAAAATACTTCGCTGATGATAGGCTTGAATAGCAAAAGACTGAGCTGGTGATAGACTTGAATAGCAAAAGACTTCGCTGGTGATGGACTTGAAGAGCAAAAGACTTCGCTAGTGATAGACTTGAATAGCAAAAGACTTCGCTGGTTATAGACTTGAATAGCAAAATACTTCGTTGGTTTAGACTTTAATAGCAAAAGACTTCGCTAGTGATAGACTTGAATAGCAAAAGACTTCGCTGGTGATAGACTTGAATAGCAAAAGACTTCGCTGGTGATAGACTTGAATAGCAAAAGACTTCGCTGGTGATAGACTTGAATAGCAAAAGACTTCACTGGTGATAGACTCGAATAGCAAAATACTTCGCTGGTGATAGACTTGAATAGCAAACGACTTCGCTGGTGATAGACTTGAATAGCAAAATACTTCGCTGGTGATAGACTTGAATAGCAAAAGACTTCACTGGTGATAGACTTGAATAGCAAAATACTTCGCTAGTGATAGACTTGAATAGCAAAATACTTCGCTGGTGATAGACTTGAATAGCAAAATACTTCGCTGGTGATAGACTTGAATAGCAAATGACTTCGCTGGTGATAGACTTGAATAGCAAACGACTTCGCTGGTGATAAACTTGAATAGCAAAAGACTTCGCTGGTGATAGACTTGAATAGCAAACGACTTCGCTGGTGATAGACTTGAATAGCAAAAGACTTCACTGGTGATAGACTTGAATAGCAAAAGACTTCACTGGTGATAGACTTGAATAGCAAACGACTTCGCTGGTGATAGACTTGAATAGCAAAAGACTTCGCTGGTGATAGACTTGAATAGAAAAAGACTTCGCTGGTAATAGACTTGAATAGCAAAAACTTCGCTGGTGATAGACTTGAATAGCAAAAGACTTCTCTGGTAATAGACTTGAATAGCAAAAACTTCGCTGGTGATAGACTTGAATAGCAAAAGACTTCGCTAGTGATAGACTTGAATAGCAAAATACTTCGCTGGTGATAGACTTGAATAGCAAAATATTTCGCTGGTGATAGACTTGAATAGCAAAATACTTCGCTGGTGATAGACTTGAATAGCAAAATACTTCGCTGGTGATAGACTTGAATAGCAAACGACTTCGCTGGTGATAGACTTGAATAGCAAAAGACTTCACTGGTGATAGACTTGAATAGCAAAAGACTTCGCTGGTGATAGACTTGAATAGCAAAAGACTTCGCTGGTGATAGACTTGAATAGCAAACGACTTCGCTGGTGATATACTTGAATAGCAAAAGACTTCGCTGGTGATAGACTTGAATAGAAAAAGACTTCGCTGGTAATAGACTTGAATAGCAAACGACTTCGCTGGTGATAGACTTGAATAGCAAAAGACTTCACTGGTGATAGACTTGAATAGCAAAATACTTCGCTAGTGATAGACTTGAATAGCAAAATACTTCGCTGGTGATAGACTTGAATAGCAAAATATTTCGCTGATGATAGACTTGAATAGCAAAAGACTTCGCTGGTGATAGACTTGAATAGCAAAAGACTTCGCTGGTATAGACTTTAATAGCAAAGGACTTCACTGGTGATAGACTTGAATAGCAAAATACTTCGCTAGTGATAGACTTGAATAGCAAAAGTCTTCGCTGGTGATAGACTTGAATAGCAAAAGACTTCGCTGGTGATAGACTTGAATAGCAAAAGACTTCGCTGGTGATAGACTTGAATAGCAAACGACTTCGCTGGTGATAGACTTGAATAGCAAACGACTTCGCGGGTGATAGACTTGAATAGCAAAAGACTTCACTGGTGATAGACTTGAATAGCAAACGACTTCGCGGGTGATAGACTTGAATAGCAAACTACTTCGCTGGTGATAGACTTGAATAGCAAAAGACTTCGCTGGTGATAGACTTGAATAGCAAAAGACTTCGCTGGTGATAGACTTGAATAGCAAAATACTTCGCTGATGATAGACTTGAATAGCAAAAGACTGAGCTGGTATAGACTTTAATAGCAAAGGACTTCACTGGTATAGACTTGAACAGCAAAGGATTCGCTGGTGATAGATTTGAATAGCAAAAGACTGAGCTGGTGATAGACTTGAATAGCAAAAGACTTCACTGATATAGACTTGAATAGCAAAGGATTCGCTGGTGATAGATTTGAATAGCAAAAGACTTCGCTGATGATAGACTTGAATAGCAAAATACTTCGCTGATGATAGGCTTGAATAGCAAAAGACTGAGCTGGTGATAGACTTGAATAGCAAAAGACTTCACTGGTATAGACTTGAATAGCAAAATACTTCGCTGATGATAGACTTGAATAGCAAAAGACTGAGCTGGTGATATATTTGAATAGCAAAAGACTTCGCTGGTATAGACTTGAATAGCAAAAGACTTCACTGGTATAGACTTGAATAGCAAAGGATTCGCTGTTAATAGACTTGAATAGCAAAATACTTCGCTGGTGATAGACTTGAATAGCAAAAGACTTCGCTAGTGATAGACTTGAATAGCAAAAGACTTCGCTGGTGATGGACTTGAAGAGCAAAAGACTTCGCTAGTGATAGACTTGAATAGCAAAAGACTTCGCTGGTTATAGACTTGAATAGCAAAATACTTCGTTGGTTTAGACTTTAATAGCAAAAGACTTCGCTAGTGATAGACTTGAATAGCAAAAGACTTCGCTGGTGATAGACTTGAATAGCAAAAGACTTCGCTGGTGATAGACTTGAATAGCAAAAGACTTCGCTGGTGATAGACTTGAATAGCAAAAGACTTCACTGGTGATAGACTCGAATAGCAAAATACTTCGCTGGTGATAGACTTGAATAGCAAACGACTTCGCTGGTGATAGACTTGAATAGCAAAATACTTCGCTGGTGATAGACTTGAATAGCAAAAGACTTCACTGGTGATAGACTTGAATAGCAAAATACTTCGCTAGTGATAGACTTGAATTGCAAAATACTTCGCTGGTGATAGACTTGAATAGCAAAAGACTTCTCTGGTAATAGACTTGAATAGCAAAAACTTCGCTGGTTTAGACTTTAATAGCAAAAGACTTCGCTAGTGATAGACTTGAATAGCAAAAGACTTCGCTGGTGATAGACTTGAATAGCAAACGACTTCGCTGGTGATAAACTTGAATAGCAAAAGACTTCGCTGGTGATAGACTTGAATAGCAAACGACTTCGCTGGTGATAGACTTGAATAGCAAAAGACTTCACTGGTGATAGACTTGAATAGCAAAAGACTTCACTGGTGATAGACTTGAATAGCAAACGACTTCGCTGGTGATAGACTTGAATAGCAAAAGACTTCGCTGGTGATAGACTTGAATAGAAAAAGACTTCGCTGGTAATAGACTTGAATAGCAAAAACTTCGCTGGTGATAGACTTGAATAGCAAAAGACTTCTCTGGTAATAGACTTGAATAGCAAAACTTCGCTGGTGATAGACTTGAATAGCAAAAGACTTCGCTAGTGATAGACTTGAATAGCAAAATACTTCGCTGGTGATAGACTTGAATAGCAAAATATTTCGCTGGTGATAGACTTGAATAGCAAAAGACTTCGCTGGTGATAGACTTGAATAGCAAAAGACTTCGCTGGTATAGACTTTAATAGCAAAGGACTTCACTGGTGATAGACTTGAATAGCAAAATACTTCGCTAGTGATAGACTTGAATAGCAAAATACTTCGCTGGTGATAGACTTGAATAGCAAAAGTCTTCGCTGGTGATAGACTTGAATAGCAAAAGACTTCGCTGGTGATAGACTTGAATAGCAAAAGACTTCGCTGGTGATAGACTTGAATAGCAAACGACTTCGCTGGTGATAGACTTGAATAGCAAACGACTTCGCGGGTGATAGACTTGAATAGCAAACGACTTCGCTGGTGATAGACTTGAATAGCAAAAGACTTCACTGGTGATAGACTTGAATAGCAAAAGAATTCGCTGGTGATAGACTTGAATAGCAAACGACTTCGCTGGTGATAGACTTGAATAGAAAAGACTTCGCTGGTGATAGACTTGAATAGAAAAGACTTCGCTGGTAATAGACTTGAATAGCAAATCACTTCGCTGGGGATAGACTTGAATAGCAAAAGACTCGTTGGTGATAGATTTGAAGAGCAAAAACTTCGCTGGTGCTAGACTTGAATAGCAAAAGACTTCACTGGTATAGACTTGAATAGCAAAGGATTCGCTGTTAATAGACTTGAATAGCAAAATACTTCGCTGGTGATAGACTTGAATAGCAAAAGACTTCGCTAGTGATAGACTTGAATAGCAAAAGACTTCGCTGGTGATGGACTTGAAGAGCAAAAGACTTCGCTAGTGATAGACTTGAATAGCAAAAGACTTCGCTGGTTATAGACTTGAATAGCAAAATACTTCGTTGGTTTAGACTTTAATAGCAAAAGACTTCGCTAGTGATAGACTTGAATAGCAAAAGACTTCGCTGGTGATAGACTTGAATAGCAAAAGACTTCGCTGGTGATAGACTTGAATAGCAAAAGACTTCGCTGGTGATAGACTTGAATAGCAAAAGACTTCACTGGTGATAGACTCGAATAGCAAAATACTTCGCTGGTGATAGACTTGAATAGCAAACGACTTCGCTGGTGATAGACTTGAATAGCAAAATACTTCGCTGGTGATAGACTTGAATAGCAAAAGACTTCACTGGTGATAGACTTGAATAGCAAAATACTTCGCTAGTGATAGACTTGAATTGCAAAATACTTCGCTGGTGATAGACTTGAATAGCAAAAGACTTCTCTGGTAATAGACTTGAATAGCAAAAACTTCGCTGGTTTAGACTTTAATAGCAAAAGACTTCGCTAGTGATAGACTTGAATAGCAAAAGACTTCGCTGGTGATAGACTTGAATAGCAAACGACTTCGCTGGTGATAAACTTGAATAGCAAAAGACTTCGCTGGTGATAGACTTGAATAGCAAACGACTTCGCTGGTGATAGACTTGAATAGCAAAAGACTTCACTGGTGATAGACTTGAATAGCAAAAGACTTCACTGGTGATAGACTTGAATAGCAAACGACTTCGCTGGTGATAGACTTGAATAGCAAAAGACTTCGCTGGTGATAGACTTGAATAGAAAAAGACTTCGCTGGTAATAGACTTGAATAGCAAAAACTTCGCTGGTGATAGACTTGAATAGCAAAAGACTTCTCTGGTAATAGACTTGAATAGCAAAACTTCGCTGGTGATAGACTTGAATAGCAAAAGACTTCGCTAGTGATAGACTTGAATAGCAAAATACTTCGCTGGTGATAGACTTGAATAGCAAAATATTTCGCTGGTGATAGACTTGAATAGCAAAAGACTTCGCTGGTGATAGACTTGAATAGCAAAAGACTTCGCTGGTATAGACTTTAATAGCAAAGGACTTCACTGGTGATAGACTTGAATAGCAAAATACTTCGCTAGTGATAGACTTGAATAGCAAAATACTTCGCTGGTGATAGACTTGAATAGCAAAAGTCTTCGCTGGTGATGGACTTGAATAGCAAAAGACTTCGCTGGTGATAGACTTGAATAGCAAAAGACTTCGCTGGTGATAGACTTGAATAGCAAACGACTTCGCTGGTGATAGACTTGAATAGCAAACGACTTCGCGGGTGATAGACTTGAATAGCAAAAGACTTCGCTGGTATAGACTTTAATAGCAAAGGACTTCACTGGTGATAGACTTGAATAGCAAAATACTTCGCTAGTGATAGACTTGAATAGCAAAAGTCTTCGCTGGTGATAGACTTGAATAGCAAAAGACTTCGCTGGTGATAGACTTGAATAGCAAAAGACTTCGCTGGTGATAGACTTGAATAGCAAACGACTTCGCTGGTGATAGACTTGAATAGCAAACGACTTCGCGGGTGATAGACTTGAATAGCAAAAGACTTCACTGGTGATAGACTTGAATAGCAAAAGACTTCGCTGGTGATAGACTTGAATAGCAAAAGACTTCGCTGGTGATAGACTTGAATACCAAACGACTTCGCTGGTGATAGACTTGAATAGCAAACGACTTCGCGGGTGATAGACTTGAATAGCAAACTACTTCGCTGGTGATAGACTTGAATAGCAAAAGACTTCGCTGGTGATAGACTTGAATAGCAAAAGACTTCGCTGGTGATAGACTTGAATAGCAAAATACTTCGCTGATGATAGACTTGAATAGCAAAAGACTGAGCTGGTATAGACTTTAATAGCAAAGGACTTCACTGGTATAGACTTGAACAGCAAAGGATTCGCTGGTGATAGATTTGAATAGCAAAAGACTGAGCTGGTGATAGACTTGAATAGCAAAAGACTTCACTGATATAGACTTGAATAGCAAAGGATTCGCTGGTGATAGATTTGAATAGCAAAAGACTTCGCTGATGATAGACTTGAATAGCAAAATACTTCGCTGATGATAGGCTTGAATAGCAAAAGACTGAGCTGGTGATAGACTTGAATAGCAAAAGACTTCACTGGTATAGACTTGAATAGCAAAATACTTCGCTGATGATAGACTTGAATAGCAAAAGACTGAGCTGGTGATATATTTGAATAGCAAAAGACTTCGCTGGTATAGACTTGAATAGCAAAAGACTTCACTGGTATAGACTTGAATAGCAAAGGATTCGCTGTTAATAGACTTGAATAGCAAAATACTTCGCTGGTGATAGACTTGAATAGCAAAAGACTTCGCTAGTGATAGACTTGAATAGCAAAAGACTTCGCTGGTGATGGACTTGAAGAGCAAAAGACTTCGCTAGTGATAGACTTGAATAGCAAAAGACTTCGCTGGTTATAGACTTGAATAGCAAAATACTTCGTTGGTTTAGACTTTAATAGTAAAAGACTTCGCTAGTGATAGACTTGAATAGCAAAAGACTTCGCTGGTGATAGACTTGAATAGCAAAAGACTTCGCTGGTGATAGACTTGAATAGCAAAAGACTTCGCTGGTGATAGACTTGAATAGCAAAAGACTTCACTGGTGATAGACTCGAATAGCAAAATACTTCGCTGGTGATAGACTTGAATAGCAAACGACTTCGCTGGTGATAGACTTGAATAGCAAAATACTTCGCTGGTGATAGACTTGAATAGCAAAAGACTTCACTGGTGATAGACTTGAATAGCAAAATACTTCGCTAGTGATAGACTTGAATTGCAAAATACTTCGCTGGTGATAGACTTGAATAGCAAAAGACTTCTCTGGTAATAGACTTGAATAGCAAAAACTTCGCTGGTTTAGACTTTAATAGCAAAAGACTTCGCTAGTGATAGACTTGAATAGCAAAAGACTTCGCTGGTGATAGACTTGAATAGCAAACGACTTCGCTGGTGATAAACTTGAATAGCAAAAGACTTCGCTGGTGATAGACTTGAATAGCAAACGACTTCGCTGGTGATAGACTTGAATAGCAAAAGACTTCACTGGTGATAGACTTGAATAGCAAAAGACTTCACTGGTGATAGACTTGAATAGCAAACGACTTCGCTGGTGATAGACTTGAATAGCAAAAGACTTCGCTGGTGATAGACTTGAATAGAAAAAGACTTCGCTGGTAATAGACTTGAATAGCAAAAACTTCGCTGGTGATAGACTTGAATAGCAAAAGACTTCTCTGGTAATAGACTTGAATAGCAAAACTTCGCTGGTGATAGACTTGAATAGCAAAAGACTTCGCTAGTGATAGACTTGAATAGCAAAATACTTCGCTGGTGATAGACTTGAATAGCAAAATATTTCGCTGGTGATAGACTTGAATAGCAAACGACTTCGCTGAAGATAGACTTGAATAGCAAAATATTTCGCTGGTGATAGACTTGAATAGCAAAATACTTCGCTGGTAATAGACTTGAATAGCAAAAGAATAAGCTGGTGATAGACTTGAATAGCAAAAGACTGAGCTGGTGATAGACTTGAATAGCAAAAGACTGAGCTGGTGATAGACTTGAATAGCAAAAGACTTCGCTGGTGATAGACTTGAATAGCAAAACACTTCGCTGGTGATAGATTTGAATAGCAAAAGACTTCGCTGGTGATAGATTTGAATAGCAAAAGACTTCGCTGGTGATAGACTTGAATAGCAAAAGACTTCGCTGGTGATAGATTTGAATAGCAAAAGACTTCGCTGGTGATAGACTTTAATAGCAAAAGACTTCGCTGGTGATAGACTTGAATAGCAAAATACTTCGCTGGTGATAGACTTGAATAGCAAAAGACTTCGCTGGTGATAGACTTGAATAGCAAAAGACTTCGCTGGTGATAGACTTGAATAGCAAAAGACTGAGCTGGTGATAGACTTGAATAGCAAAAAACTTCGCTGGTGATAGATTTGAATAGCAAAAGACTTCGCTGGTGATAGATTTGAATAGCAAAAGACTTCGCTGGTGATAGACTTGAATAGCAAAAGACTTCGCTGGTGATAGATTTGAATAGCAAAAGACTTCGCTGGTGATAGACTTGAATAGCAAAAGACTTCGCTGGTGATAGACTTGAATAGCAAAATACTTCGCTGGTGATAGACTTGAATAGCAAAAGACTTCGCTGGTGATAGACTTGAATAGCAAAAGACTTCGCTGGTGATAGACTTGAATAGCAAAAGACTGAGCTGGTGATAGACTTGAATAGCAAAAAACTTCGCTGGTGATAGATTTGAATAGCAAAAGACTTCGCTGGTGATAGACTTGAATAGCAAAAGACTTCGCTGGTGATAGACTTGAATAGCAAAATACTTCGCTGGTGATAGACTTGAATAGCAAAAGACTTCGCTGGTGATAGACTTGAATAGCAAAAGACTTCGCTGGTGATAGACTTGAATAGCAAAAGACTGAGCTGGTGATAGACTTGAATAGCAAAAAACTTCGCTGGTGATAGACTTGAATAGCAAAATACTTCGCTGATGATAGACTTGAATAGCAAAAGACTGAGCTGGTGATATATTTGAATAGCAAAAGACTTCGCTGGTATAGACTTGAATAGCAAAAGACTTCACTGGTATAGACTTGAATAGCAAAGGATTCGCTGTTAATAGACTTGAATAGCAAAATACTTCGCTGGTGATAGACTTGAATAGCAAAAGACTTCGCTAGTGATAGACTTGAATAGCAAAAGACTTCGCTGGTGATGGACTTGAAGAGCAAAAGACTTCGCTAGTGATAGACTTGAATAGCAAAAGACTTCGCTGGTTATAGACTTGAATAGCAAAATACTTCGTTGGTTTAGACTTTAATAGCAAAGACTTCGCTAGTGATAGACTTGAATAGCAAAAGACTTCGCTGGTGATAGACTTGAATAGCAAAAGACTTCGCTGGTGATAGACTTGAATAGCAAAAGACTTCGCTGGTGATAGACTTGAATAGCAAAAGACTTCACTGGTGATAGACTCGAATAGCAAAATACTTCGCTGGTGATAGACTTGAATAGCAAACGACTTCGCTGGTGATAGACTTGAATAGCAAAATACTTCGCTGGTGATAGACTTGAATAGCAAAAGACTTCACTGGTGATAGACTTGAATAGCAAAATACTTCGCTAGTGATAGACTTGAATAGCAAAATACTTCGCTGGTGATAGACTTGAATAGCAAAAGACTTCTCTGGTAATAGACTTGAATAGCAAAAACTTCGCTGGTTTAGACTTTAATAGCAAAAGACTTCGCTAGTGATAGACTTGAATAGCAAAAGACTTCGCTGGTGATAGACTTGAATAGCAAACGACTTCGCTGGTGATAAACTTGAATAGCAAAAGACTTCGCTGGTGATAGACTTGAATAGCAAACGACTTCGCTGGTGATAGACTTGAATAGCAAAAGACTTCACTGGTGATAGACTTGAATAGCAAAAGACTTCACTGGTGATAGACTTGAATAGCAAACGACTTCGCTGGTGATAGACTTGAATAGCAAAAGACTTCGCTGGTGATAGACTTGAATAGAAAAAGACTTCGCTGGTAATAGACTTGAATAGCAAAAACTTCGCTGGTGATAGACTTGAATAGCAAAAGACTTCTCTGGTAATAGACTTGAATAGCAAAACTTCGCTGGTGATAGACTTGAATAGCAAAAGACTTCGCTAGTGATAGACTTGAATAGCAAAATACTTCGCTGGTGATAGACTTGAATAGCAAAATATTTCGCTGGTGATAGACTTGAATAGCAAAAGACTTCGCTGGTGATAGACTTGAATAGCAAAAGACTTCGCTGGTATAGACTTTAATAGCAAAGGACTTCACTGGTGATAGACTTGAATAGCAAAATACTTCGCTAGTGATAGACTTGAATAGCAAAATACTTCGCTGGTGATAGACTTGAATAGCAAAAGTCTTCGCTGGTGATAGACTTGAATAGCAAAAGACTTCGCTGGTGATAGACTTGAATAGCAAAAGACTTCGCTGGTGATAGACTTGAATAGCAAACGACTTCGCTGGTGATAGACTTGAATAGCAAACGACTTCGCGGGTGATAGACTTGAATAGCAAACGACTTCGCTGGTGATAGACTTGAATAGCAAAAGACTTCACTGGTGATAGACTTGAATAGCAAAAGACTTCGCTGGTGATAGACTTGAATAGCAAACGACTTCGCTGGTGATAGACTTGAATAGAAAAGACTTCGCTGGTGATAGACTTGAATAGAAAAGACTTCGCTGGTAATAGACTTGAATAGCAAATCACTTCGCTGGGGATAGACTTGAATAGCAAAAGACTCGTTGGTGATAGATTTGAATAGCAAAAACTTCGCTGGTGCTAGACTTGAATAGCAAAAGACTTCACTGGTGATAGACTTGAATAGCAAAATACTTCGCTAGTGATAGACTTGAATAGCAAAATACTTCGCTGAAGATAGACTTGAATAGCAAAATATTTCGCTGGTGATAGACTTGAATAGCAAAATACTTCGCTGGTAATAGACTTGAATAGCAAAAGAATAAGCTGGTGATAGACTTGAATAGCAAAAGACTGAGCTGGTGATAGACTTGAATAGCAAAAGACTGAGCTGGTGATAGACTTGAATAGCAAAATACTTCGCTGGTGATAGACTTGAATAGCAAAAGACTTCGCTGGTGATAGATTTGAATAGCAAAAGACTTCGCTGGTGATAGATTTGAATAGCAAAAGACTTCGCTGGTGATAGACTTGAATAGCAAAAGACTTCGCTGGTGATAGATTTGAATAGCAAAAGACTTCGCTGGTGATAGACTTGAATAGCAAAAGACTTCGCTGGTGATAGACTTGAATAGCAAAATACTTCGCTGGTGATAGACTTGAATAGCAAAAGACTTCGCTGGTGATAGACTTGAATAGCAAAAGACTTCGCTGGTGATAGACTTGAATAGCAAAAGACTGAGCTGGTGATAGACTTGAATAGCAAAAAACTTCGCTGGTGATAGACTTGAATAGCAAAAGACTTCGCTGGTGATAGACTTGAATAGCAAAAGACTTCGCTAGTGATAGACTTGAATAGCAAAAGACTTCGCTGGTGATAGACTTGAATAGCAAAAGACTTCGCTGGTTATAGACTTGAATAGCAAAAGACTTCGCTGGTGATAGACTTGAATAGCAAAAGACTTCGCTGGTTATAGACTTGAATAGCAAAAGACTTCGCTGGTTATAGACTTGAATAGCAAAAGACTTCGCTGGTTATAGACTTGAATAGCAAAAGACTTCGCTGGTGATAGACTTGAATAGCAAATGACTTCGCTGGTGATAGACTTGAATAGCAAATGACTTCGCTGGTTATAGACTTGAATAGCAAAAGACTTCGCTGGTGATAGACTTGAATAGCAAAAGACTTCGCTGGTGATAGACTTGAATAGCAAAAGACTTCGCTGGTTATAGACTTGAATAGCAAAAGACTTCGCTGGTTATAGACTTGAATAGCAAAAGACTTCGCTGGTTATAGACTTGAATAGCAAAAGACTTCGCTGGTTATAGACTTGAATTGATAAATGATAAGAAATCTCTCTTTGACATTCTGTAGACTCTAGTTCCAGCAGGCTCCAAGTGCTAGACCATGGTTGTAAGGTTCTTCGCAGCTATAATTCTCTGATATAAGGTCTAACTTTAGATTTCTAAAATATTTGCTAGAGAAAAATTTGTCCTTTACTACCTTTCGTCCATTGTTGCTAATCTTATAAAAATAAATAAAGCTTCCAGGGTTAAGTTTCTTGTTCAACTTTTTATTTTCAAGCTTTCGGACTTGTGTCAGTCCTTCAACAGGATTATCACATTAAAAACTTAATAATAAATACAATTTTTATATACAACATTATTATATACATAGTTTAAATACTTATTATATATTGAGAGAAAATATAATACATTATTTCTGTTTTTTGCTAAATTCTTTCTTTTTTTTTTCGTTCCTCCTTAATTTCACGTGACCTCCCCATGAAAATTTATAATTTTAAAATGAGGGGAATACTAAAAAAAGGTAAAATATAAAACCTAATGAGAGAGAGATATGTTTACCTTTAATATATTCTAAATATATACCACTCTATATATTCAACAAAATTATAAAAAGAAAGAAAAAAATCGCCAAAAAATATTATATAGAAAATATAAATCCTTTTGCGTAATAAAGTTTTTTTATTTATTTTTCTTTATACTAATACTAGACGAATGGCCCGGGCAACGCCCGGGTTTTACCCGAGTGCGTATATATTTTAAAAACGTTTTAATTCAAATACTATTCGTTACAATTATAAATTGGCGCCATGGATGTCACTCTTGTGAAACGTCCCGTTCCAAACTGTGTGTTTTTAAAATGTTTTAATTAAAATACTATTCGTTACAATTATAAATTGGCGCCGTGGATGTCTCTCTTGTGAAACGTCCCGCCCCAAACTGTGTGTGTCTTGAAAATATAAAAATGTGAATTTTCATAAAGATTTCATCATGTCGATTTTTTTTTTTTTTTTTTTTTTTTTTTTTTTTTTTGCATTTCAACTACTAAATTAACTTTATGAACGGAAAAATATGTCCAGGGTAGCCTAGTGGTCATGGCATCTGCCCGGTAAGCGGAAGGTCGTGGGTTCGATTTGACACTTTTTTTTTATTTTATCCATTCTGACCAAAATCTATCCGTGAACTTCACACAGTGAACTTCACACAGACAGAATAAGGCAATTATATAAGTAGATGATAATAATAATTATTATTATCATTAGATAATGATAATGATGATGCGTGCGTTGATGACCAAAATCTATCCGTGAACTTCACGCAGTGAACTTCACACAGACAGAATAAGGCAATTATATAAGTAGATAATCTCTTTGGTAAAATTATAAATAAAATTTGCTGAGGGGAAGAGTTTCTTTTTCAATCATGATAATACAAGTTTTAGGACACAACAGCCCTCTGACAGGTATAATTGTGCTACTAAAATTTTATTATCGTGGTTATACCTGAATAAAAAGTCGGTGGACGAGTGGGTAACACCCTCGATTCCCGACAGTCATGAACCGGGATTGAATCCCTTCACATATTATTCACTGCTTCAATTATCATAAACTAGGTTGCTCTTGTTGGAGCGGTACCTAATAAAGTGATTTTGGAACCGGTGGTTATACCTGTCGAAGGCTGTAGTGCTCGAAAGCTTGTCGTGATTGAAAAAGAAACTCTTCCCTCAGGAAATTTTATATATAAGGTTTATTTATTTGCATATAAGCATAGAGCGCCTCTCCCGTCAAATTAAACGTCAAAACTAGACGCCATCTATTGACCGTCGCCGCAAACTAGCGGTCTCAGGTCGGTGACAAAGCCACAACACCCGCTTTGGTAAACTGAGAAGCGTCCACCTAGAGACCATAGTTTCGGGCTAATGGCCCTCGTCAGTCTAGGGCGGACTTTATTCTATGAGATCCACAAGGGATCTAATGGAATCTTCACAATCAGCCAAAGAGGTGTTTAGCTGGCAAAATGAATAGGCCAAATTGTGGCTTTGTCACTGACCTGAGGCCGTTAGTTTGTGGCGACGGTCAATAGATGGCGTTTAGTTTTGACGTCTATTTTGACGGGAGAGGTGCCCTATGCTTTTATAGATCAATTTCTTTCCGGCAAAATTTCCAATGCTTATATTATTAAAGTTAATAAAATAAACTTATATACACATATCCCCCGATTTACACGGTACTTTTTTTTACACGTTTTCGCTTTTACACGGTTTTCCAAATAAGTTTTTTTTTATTTTTTATCGCACTATATTAAATGCTACTGTGATTGAACACATGCGCTGTGTACACATCTCACGAGGAATCCCGAGCTTATGTGCTCACTACATATTTTAACCTGTCAATGCATTTTATTTTTATTTCTGTGTACACCTATCCCCCGATTTACACGTTTTTCTCAGGAACGTATCTACCGTGTAAATCGGGGGATAGGTGTATATATTGCAAAATAATTTACTTTATATATATATGTGATGATTTAAGACCATGGAATTGTTGTAAATAGTCCAGATATCTACTACCACATGTTCCACCACGTGACTGTATATAACTTCTTATGTACTGCACATAGAAAGCCTCAACTAACATCAATCTGTACCGCGTAAGAATCTAATAAAGTATAGCAACTGTACAGATAGAAGGAATGGAGACTAACAGGAATAAATTAAGGTTAAAACTAATCAGGCTTAGGTGAGAATAGAAGAAGGCCTAGCAAAACCCAGTCCAACTTTTACGAGGTCGTGGCCCTCCTGGATAATAAAACTTTCCCCCCCTGTTTACGTCAGAAAAGGGCAGCGACCTGTTCGGACCCGCTCAGCTATAAAAAGGAGGTCCCGATCCTCAGTTAGTCAGTCCTTAGTTAGTCGTCGTTCCAGTCCCAGTGCACCGGACGCTCCGATAAAGGTAAATCCTTTCCTGCCAGAATTCTCCTCGTCCTATTCCTTCTTGACGTTCAGACGCTTCTTAGTGGAATCTCTGTTTGCTTATTTCACCTTTGGCCCAGCTGTGTCGCCTTCCACCACGACTGCACGGTAGAGTTGACATCGAGGTTCGTCTAGCATCAGGTAACACTGGTCCCAGAGGTCCCAAGATATCACATATATTTTACATATGCTTAATAATTTTCATAAAAGGTAAAATATTTCAGTAAGTTAAACTATATACTCACACACCATATGATTATCATAACTCACGGAGGGGTATTTGGGTAATAAAAAAGGCTTCAAAAAAGATAAATTTTACGAAATGTCAGTAAATAAAGAAAATGAAGAAAAATTCATGTTTTTTATCTATATGAAATAACTATATATTTTTATTATTTTTTGACCAATCAATCATCAGAAATAGGAGAGATGAAATTTCTAAAATTATATTTAGAAAAAAAAAAATACTGTTCTCTCGCTCTCTTGTACTAATATTGCATCTAAGGTTTGTGGTCAAATAAATTTTATTCTTTTATTACTGTGCTTTTTTTTTTTTTTTTGAATACTAGAAAATATAGGTGAATTTTAAAAGTTAATTTTAACAAAAATATATAGCGTCAATGTGTTACATAATGAAACTTTATCTGGCTATTTTATATTGTGACACATATGAACTACAATTTATTATTTTATTTTTTAAATCTCAAAATATATTTTATGACGTTTTAATATTTTTTGATCGATGAATTTTAGGATTTAAAAATATTACCATTAGAGATGTTAATTGTTTATTTGTTTTATTCTGCCCACACAATACAATATCTATAAATTAAACAAAAAAAAATATTTATATAAAAGAAATATTTGGAATAAAATATAATAAAACGAAATATTCAATATTTTGAAACCCAAACGGAACATCCAATCCGATTTTTAGAAACCAAACGATAGGCAATTTCACATTCTGATATTCAAATAAAATAAAAAAGTAAATAAATAAAAAGGCGGGTAACGCCGGAATTCTAAGGTTCACAGGTGGAATTGGCCGAAGACAATAAAACTTGAAAAAAAATATTTTTTTTCATCAAATAAGATAAAAATTTCCAAGATTTTTCGTTTGTTCTTTCATTTTTATAAAAATTTAATGATGGAATCTAATCCTGCTTTGTAATTGTTTTTCTCTTGAAAAAAAAAATAAATAAAAGAGTTACACAGCTTTGATAATTTAAAATGATTTTTCTATATGTTAATAAAAATAATGTTATTAAAATGTTAAATATTTATGGCAATTTATAAAAGCTATCAAAACATATTATCACAAATATATTACCAGATTTTAAAATAAATATTTAAATCAAGATATATATGATACACACAATATTTAAAATATATTTATTCTAAATATTTAAAGCTATCAATAAAATATGACTATATTTTTAAATTTTGGCTTATTCTGGTTTGAATGATGGTTTTATTTAAGCCAAGCCCATTTGAAAAAATTAAAATGTTTTTCGTAAACAAAAAAAATATATATACAGCGCATAAAATTGCAAACGACCATATTGAAAATACGTATTCTAGTCCAATTATATATAAATAAATATTGATATTTATATTTAACTAATTTCGATAATATAAAAATGTAAATTCGTATATATATGGAACATATACTAAACAAAAGGGTCATTTAATTCAAGCATAAATAGCTTAATATTTCAATGTATTTTTTATTATATAAAATATATGTATTCCTGTAGAAGGGCAGCTTGCGCCCGAAAGCTCGAATTGATTTTTCAAATAAAGAAACTTATCCTTTTTGAATCTATTCGTTATTATAAAATATATGTATTTAAAAAAAAAACTATAACACCATTTCCCTATTGGATCACGCTCTAAACATGTCCACTTAATGAATTTCAATTCAACTAAAATAATTTACTAGAGTATTAAATACAAGCATTCCAGGCTTTTCCAAGAAATCTGTGGACCTCAGTAGAAGATAATAACAATAGCATAAATAGAAAAATAAATATCCCTAAAGTGTATCTGCAATTTAAATCCTCATAGCTCAAAATATCTTTGAAAATCTATTCATATCGTTACATAACTTAACACAGCATCTTAGACTTTTATCCCTGTATATACCATTTTTTGCTGATTTATTTCAATTCTTATATTTTATATTGTCATGTATTCAATATTAGCATAGTATTATTTTACCAAAAGTACTATTGTCTTATGTATTTAAATTATCAAAACTTACTTACTCAACTTTTAATCAGCATATTTTTATTTAAATACAGTTTATTGACACAATATTATTATTATTTTTACAAAAAATATATATTTTTAAAATAACAAAAAATCCTCCTTTTCTTTTGTTTATTTTCCTTGTTTTTGTTTTTTTGTAATGATGATAAGTTCTATTTTTTTTTTCATTGATGACTCTTGACAATATTTATTACTTATTATTATTATATTTTGTATATTATTCATTTTTAGTGTGTATTTATTTTGTAGAGATTTTACATATTTTAATATAAATCATTTGTATAAGCATGCAAAACAATACGTAAAGCCTCTCAAAGATTACTCAAGCTTTTCTCTCAATCTTGTCCGAATTGGGAAGCTCGAATCAGCAGCAATCCACTGTGTGTAATATTTCAAAAGATAATTATAAAAAAAAAAAAAAACGGAAAGTTTATCATTGTTTCCTATTGAGAGAGTGTTAGGAATGAGGTCTGCTGATAAAAATTGGGCATTGTGTCAAAAGCTCAAAGTGGACAGGGAACGACAAAAAAAAGGAGACAAAAGAATGCTTCTAATAGTACCGTCTGGCATGGAATCAAGAGGAAGAACACAAAGAGATGATAATGGTGTCGCGTGCAGTTACTGGACGATTGCTAGTGTTCTTCTGCTTCGAATTACACGTTCAAAAATATCGTTTGATAAGCAGGATGACCAAGCGTCGTAAATCCATATGGAAACGGGGGGGGGGGGGGGGGGGGGGTTGTTTATAATTAATTCATTCTTATATGTGATATTATTTTACAACACAGGTATATGAAAAATACGGATGACAAAATAAAAATTAAAAAATAAAAGAATTTAAAACAGAATGAAAAAATCAAGATTATTAATTAATAACTACACGGATTTTACCCGAGTGAAAGTTTACCTAACGAACATTGTTTTAACAATGGAATGAGTAGTATGTAGTTAAAAATTCATTGATATATCATCATCATTTGTTCTATCACGAAATATGTAAATAAGTTATAGGTTTAATTTGAATAAGAGTTGAAAAACCTGTATTTCAAACTGAATCTTCATCTATACATCTACTTTTATTAAATTTATTAATTGTTTTATTTATAATTTTAATAAAATTGGTCTTTTTGAAAGACTACTTGAGAAAGTGATCTTTGAATCTCTCTTATATATATATGACCTGGCTTCGCCCGTGTTCTTTCGATTGAATGTTCACTAAAAGAATTTTGTTTCTACCTGTCAAACATGATCCAATAATATGATTGTCATTTTTGACTAAAATATAAGTAAATTAGCCCATTTTTGGTTGATTTGATTTTTTTTTTCTTGGTTGAGAGAGAGAAAATGTAAAAATACCTCTTCCAAATTAAACTATATCTTGTTACCGCTTCTTAGAACTCTAATACTGTATTGGACGATTCTGCTTATATATGCTACACTGAAGGGCGGAATCTCAGAAATGGTATTCAATAAAACTATGAACATAAGCTTTAAGGACAGAAACAAACGCCAGGCAAACTTTTGAACAAGACCCGGGAAACATATTTGCATAAATAAGACCAATATGCAAACTTTAAGATGTAGGCAAAATCTAGAACAAGCCCAACGTTTACTCAAGTTGTTTACCAGCCAAAACGAAATTCTATCAAAAATATTTACAGACGATATTTTTGTAGAATTCTACGTGATAAGAAAAACAAACGATTTCCGCTTAAACTATCACGTGAACTAATCGTAGTTTATATGTAAACTTTCCCCGGCAGATAAACTGGCAGCAGACATCCTCTCAGATGGGTGTCATAGCGGAAGTTTACCTACTATACAACAACTTCCGGGTTGGCCATTTTAGAATCATACCGGAAGTTGATCTTGGTAAATGATGGAAGGACGTGCGCAGGAGTGTTACGAGTTGAAAGTAGATTGCGCAACTATCCTCGAACATAACACATCGTTTGGAAAATATTTACATCAAATTTAGAATGATGACATCTTACTTTTTTTTTTAAACGTAAATTTATTTTTTGTAACGAGTCGTGTTCAATATGACGCAAAATATATGTAACACGCATTTGTTATAATTCTTTCCAAAAAAAAGATAATGTCGACGTGATTTTTAAAGCAGACGAACAACTTGCTATTTAATAAATTCACGTTAATCTTTTGGTAATTTCTAATTTAAAAATTTAGTTAACAGAAAAATAACACATGATTTTAATTATAGAATGCCTCTCTCTTTCAATTGAGAGAAAAAAAAAAGTTTTAAAACAGTTTATAAAAATTTTGTTTAAAAAAATGATAGAATGTGATAGCAACTTTTACGAAAAATCTTTTTTACATATTTCTGAAATATATGTAATTTTTAATTAATAGGTAATCCCCTAATATTATGTGCAAATCAATAAGCTTGGGGGATAAGTATCTTTCATATACATTTATTTCTAGCTTTCGGGCATAACCACCCTTCGACAGGAAAAATTATAATAGCTACTACAGTTTTCGGATCTAATTTATATTTACATTTGTGAGACGCCCGTGTCCCAAGTGTAATGCGAGGCTTGCCGCGAGAGGGGATGAGATCTTTGAAAAATATGGCCGTTTAGCCCCTTGAAAAATCGGAAATAAAGGATTATTCATTGAATCGCAGAGTTTATGATACAGAGGGGGGTTTGGTGGCTGCAGGGAATATTACATTGTAAATTTCAGGTAAATCGATTATATGTAATTTTCCTACCGATTACAGATGAATGCAAATTTATTTTGTCCCCATAACATGGGTTAAACTTTTTAAAGGAATTTTATAAAATTCTTCTAAAATCTAGACATAGCTTCAATTTAAAATATAAATCTCCAGAGGCTCTTGTCTTATACAAAATGTAGGCACCTTATCCAGTACAATATCACATTTGTACTATTTTTTTCACATTGTTTCGCGTTCTCACAAATTCTGGCCTTAACTACCCGTTTCATGATTTTTCAGGATGCCTGAATGACCAGTTTTTTGGTCGTTGAGGTACAGCTTGCACCACGCTGATGAGGGCCAACAGCCCGAAACGCGTCCGTGGTTAGCTTTTCTTGATTAATCAAGAATGGGTATTTGGCCAATTCTGGAATAATTAAAATCAACCAATAGTTGATATTTATTGCAATAGATGGCACAAGCCATCAGCAACTTTCAGTTGCACGATAAGCAGTTGCCTTTATTTTTTTCTTAAATTATACAAAATTGTTTTGGTCACACTAATATTAGCAAAAAAAAAAAGGTCAATGTACTCGGAATCACTTTCAGTAGAACATTAATAAAGAAACCATGATAAAATATGTGTAGTTTTTTTTCTTATCCCTAGTACACGTGGTACAGGCCATGATAATCATGGTGGGTAGTTAGCGACTGCTTTTTTTAATGTAAGCGCACCACATGTCTACACATGTGAAAGCAGTTCGACTTTGCACTTACAAATGTACCAGAGCCCCGTTACTTGCACTCGCTGGTGGGGTTGGACTTTTGCAAGAATCGCGGGGCCATTGGAGCATTTATTATTTTTTTTTTTAACAGAAAAAAGTATCTAATGCGGGAATCGAACCCGGGTCGAAGTGGTCGAAAACCAAACGGTTTAACCACCCTTCCACCGACACCCCAATATATGTGTAGATATAAATACAAAAACCCAGTGCCACTTTTGTACATAACTAGCTTGGGTAATATGAAATTAATTCTGGATTAATTAAATGCTATGTATAATTTATCTAATTTTTTTTTTCAAAATTATATTTTTAAAAGCTATGCCAAAAAATGTCATCGCAAAAAAAAAAAAAAAAAAAAATGTAACATTGTTTCTAGATACCAAAAGATTATTTACGCGATGTCTAGAAATCAGCGGGTCATTTCCTTTTAAAGGCGGGAGCTCAGGAAATGCATTCATTAAACATCACTCACAAATGGGATAACCCATTCTTTTCTATTTCCAAATAAGGAAATAATATTGAATAAATTAATATCACTAGGTTATTTTTATGAAAATATAAAAGGTTTTATATCTGAGAGAGTTCAATTTAAAAAATAGCTTAAAAATAATATTTTATGTTTATAATGAAACAAAGGAATAGATGGCAGAAGAACCTACAGGATATGCAAAAATTATCCTGGTGTGGAACCTACCTACATATTCTCATGTCCAGCTATGGCCGCAGCCTTGCAGAAAATTGGCCCATAACTTTACACACCCAAGATAGTGGACATTGGGAATGTTGTCATAGAGATGTATGGAGACATCTGAGGCTCTTCATTGGACACGACAACAACAACAATACAGTATACACACCCAAGATAGTGGACATTGGGACTGCTGTGATAGAGATGTATGGATACATCTGAGGCTCTTCTTTGGACACGACAACAACAACAATACAGTATACACACCCAAGATAGTGGACATTGGGAATGTTGTGATAGAGATGTATGGAGACATCTGAGGCTCTTCATTGGACACGACAACAACAACAATACAGTATACACACCCAAGATAGTGGACATTGGGACTGCTTTGATAGAGATGTATGGAGACATCTGAGTCTCTTCATTGGACACGACAACAACAACAATACAGTATACACACCCAAGATAGTGGACATTGGGAATGTTGTGATAGAGATGTATGGAGACATCTGAGGCTCTTCATTGGACACGACAACAACAACAATACAGTATACACACCCAAGATAGTGGACATTGGGACTGCTGTGATAGAGATGTATGGAGACATCTGAGGCTCTTCATTAGACACGACAACAACAACAATACAGTATACACACCCAAGATAGTGGACATTGGGACTGCTGTGATAGAGATGTATGGATACATCTGAGGCTCTTCTTTGGACACGACAACAACAACAATACAGTATACACACCCAAGATAGTGGACATTGGGAATGTTGTGATAGAGATGTATGGAGACATCTGAGGCTCTTCATTGGACACGACAACAACAACAATACAGTATACACACCCAAGATAGTGGACATTGGGACTGCTGTGATAGAGATGTATGGAGACATCTGAGGCTCTTCATTAGACACGACAACAACATTTTTTTATGCATGGATTTGGGCTTGTTTACCCTTTTGAATTGTTATGTTCATTGTTATAAAGCGACCATTTTGATTGTTGTAACATAGCAATAACCATCTTTAGTATTAAATTGTAAAAACTAATATTATAGTTTTGGTAAAGAATAACAACAAATTAGATCTTTATCTATTTAAAAATGTTTATATGTTAAAATTAATATATATTATTAATTAGAATTAATATGGGGGGTTGATGGAAGGATGGTCTAAACCGTTGGTTTTCGACCGCTGTGACCCGGGTTCGATTCCCGCATTGGGCTCTTTTAAAAAAAATGCTCCAGTGGACCCCGATTCATGCAAAAGTCCAACACCACCAGTGAGTGAAAGTAACCAAACGGGGCTCTGATACATTTGTAAGTATAAAGTCGAACTGATTTTCACATGTAATAGACATGTGGTACACTTACAGTAAAAGCAGTAGTAAACCACTACCTAACATGATTATCATGGCCTGTACCATGTTTTCTAGGGATAAACAAAAAAAAAAGAACTAATATGCCCCTTACACTACAATCAAGTATGTGCATATTTTCATTTTAAAAATGTAAAAATTTCGTTAAAATATATTTTAAAAGTTTCCTAATTTAAAATTTATATCAAAAGGTGAACAAAACTTTGAGAATTTATATATATAACTAGACGGGTGACCCGGGCTTCGCCCCGGGATTGACCTCTGTGCATATCTACCCGAGTGATATATATTTAGATAAGATTTTTTTTTAAATAATTGTTTGTTATTAGCATTATCTATTTGTTTGCATCAGCATAATTTAATCGTTGATAGAGGGCGCTGTTCGTGGGCTAAGTAGAATAATTTGAATATATAGTTTTAATAATTGATTTATTTATTTTTTAAAGTAGCCTATCGTCTTCCCCGTATTTTTTTTTTTACCTATGTATGGAAATTTTGGTTTGAATTACTGCGAATTTGTATACCGGACATACAAACAAACAAACAAACATACAAACATTGATTTATATATATATAGATATATTATGATTTTTAAAATATTACTAATGATAAACTAATATAATAATTTATTTTTCAAAAAGGTTACAAGTTTTTCTCTAAAAAGTGTAACGAATGGTCAGTCTATTTACATATTTTTATTTACAACTTCAATAAATAACAACAGTAAAAGTAAACAAAGATATTTACATTTGCTATCTTGACTCCTGGTCAGTGCTGTTGCCCTATGGTCCCCTGATGTCCTGCAGCTCTCCAGCAGTCTTTCTATGGCTGGTGGTTCCTCGATAAGATGGTCCCCTGGCCTTGATCCATTCTTGTCTGTCAGGTCTCCTGTCATCTGCTCTAGGTCGTTCTCCTGGATCTCTTCTATGGTCGTCGTATCCCTGTGCTCCATGTCCGATGTTCCACCTTCCTCATCTTCACACGCCAGCTCATAAACTAATACACCCATACCTCGCTTTGCGTTGGGGTTACGTTCCAAAAAAACATGACGCAAAGTGAAAATATGTGAAGGCGCAATCAAAAACAAAGGTGTTGCCATATTTTAGGAAAAAAAAAATTAAAGACTCGAATCCAAAACAACGCAACTTCGAAAATCTAACGACGCACAGTGAAAATCAGTAAAAATTAAGCAGCGACGCAACTTCGAAAAAAACGCAAAACGAAACGACGCAAAGCGAAGTATTGGTGTATATATTGATAATAAAATTATTATTAAAATAAAATACTTTAATAAGTTTTAGAACTATATTTGTCGTTCAATATAGATCTTTATAAAACGGGCTAGGTTTCTATAGTACCGTATATTTCAATTAGGATAATCCCTTTTTATATATTTTAATATTAATGTCAATATTCAGCAGACAAACTAAGCAGATAGGTAAACCACATAGTAGCAAAATGTCACAGAATAAAAATCGTGGAGAGAAGAAGACCTAAAATAGAAGGATGTGTAGTAGGGAAGAAGAGTAAGGAAGGAAAAAAAGAGGAAGTGAAAGTAATTCAGTCAAATGATAACAAATTTTCTCTGAGCGACCCCGAATCGTCTGCTTAAATATAGTTTTGGCGGGAAAATCCGTTCTAAAATTTTAAAGGAATTTCTCTTTAGGGAGAGGGTTGTTTTGTTCTCAAAGAGGTCATGACCCCGTTGGTTCTTAGTCATTTTCTTCCTTTTTTTTTATCCTTTTCAACTCTTTAATCCCATTTCTCTTTCTCATTTTCTACCCATTATTCTTCCTTAATAAGTCATTAGATGTTTTTTTGTTTAGGATTTTTATTTATGTTGCGGGGTCTCGATTGGCTAATCCTTGGTCACGTGATTGTCTCCCCGCTGTGTTTAAGTTGCATAAGTCCTTGATAAACGTTGCGTCAATGTTTATATCATTATTATCATTGTTCCATTGTAGGTCTACAATTTGGAATAGAGAGGAAAAACCAGGATGCGTTCAGGTTTAGATTAACAATGGTCATTTTGATTTTTTTTTTAAATAGATTCACTGATTACAATTATATGTAAAAGGGGCGTACCTGAATCTGTTAAATAAAGAAAAATACTTTTTTCCCCAATATTTCGAGGGATTTCTCCCTCTCCCAGAAAATTTTGAAAAAAAAAAGTACATAAAGAAAATCCAGGTATGTAGGTATACCATTTGCATATATCACCATTGATATGTAAATAAAATCCAAATGTGTATAGCAATGTAGATGTTAGGTAGATATAGAATGAGATAAACCTAAATATTGATTTATCTACAATATTGTCTTGGGGATCAATGGGAGGTATACTCATGGACATAACTTAAGGAAGTTGTACCTTTTAGCATGTATATCGGGATTCAGACAATAACTCTGAAAGATATTACAGTGACCTTTATTGAAGACATACGAGATAACCAATATACACTCATGGACAGAACTTAAGGAAGTTGTACCTTTCAGCATGTATATCGGGATACAGATAATAACTCTGAAAGATATTACAGTGACCTTTATTGAAGACATACGAGATAACCAAGTGAACAAAATTGTCTCTGTCTCCAACAACAACAAAAGCGACCGGTGACACCAAAGACTTTCCACTTCCTTAAGTTTTGTCCATGAGTGTATATCAAAATAATTATATCTCTCTATTTACATATTTACCATTTATTTCTCCCTCTTTTTTGACCTATACCTATAACTCTCGGTAGAATCTATGTATAAGACTAAAGGTCTTAATAAAAGTCATTGATTGATAGATAAATTCATACCAGAGATATATTAAATAATCATATATAACATAATCACTTTTCGATTTACACTCATGAATAAAATTTAAGGAAGGGGAAAGTCTGTGATGTCGATGGTCTTTTTTTTTTAGGAGACAATTTTGTTTACATATGGCTATCTCGTGTGTTTTCAATAAAGGTCACTGTAATATATTTCAGAGTTATTGTCTGAATCTTGATATACATACTGAAAAGGTACAACTTCCTTAAATTTTGTCTATGAGTGTATGTATCAGGTTTTTATTAGTTGTTTGTGTCATTTAGAAGTTTGTCTGTAAAGTCGTTTAAACTGCCGGGAAGAGTCACAGACTGTGGATCACCTCCTCTTCTCCTGTCCTGCTTTTATGCTCTACACAGGCTACAGACACTGCTTGGAGTACAAGACTTCAGTCCTGTCCCTACTTCCTGACTCCCTGCAGGCCTGGAACTACCTGGTTCACCTCAGCAACTGCCCCCCCCCCCCCCCCCCCCCTGAAGAAAAATCTGAAATAATAAAAAAAAAAAACATTCTAATTCGAACAAATCTATTTCTATCAGTTTTCTTTCAAATATTGATTATACCTTTACTTAATGTTATTTCCTCCAATCGGATTCCCACAATTTGAACCAATCAGAGAAAGAAACGGGAGATGGAGTCAGGTTCAAGGTCAATGTTCGCAGTGATTGGTCAGTTGCCAGGTGGTTGTTGTCCAATCATCTTGCGCAACAGTCATAAAATCTTGCTTGTGAAATATTTCACCTGTGTTGCATATTTACTTATATGATTTACACCAGCTTTCGTAATTTACTTAACTGCATATCTACAGAAGTATACGTTTTCTTCTTGTACACTCATGAGGACAAAACTTAAGGAAGTTGTACCTTTTAGCATGCATATCGGGATTCAGACAATAACTCTGAAAGATATTACAGTGACCTTTATTGAAGACACACGAGATAACCAATATACACTCATGGACCAAACTTAAGGAAGTTATACCTTTCAACATGTATATCAGGATTCAGACAATAACTCTGAAAGATATTACAGTGACCTTTATTGAAGACACATGAGATAACCAATATATACTCACGGACCAAACTTAAGGAAGTTGTACCTTTTAACATGTATATCGGGATTCAGACAATAACTCTGAAAGACATTACAGTGACCTTTATTAAAGACACACGAGATAATCAAATGTGAACAAAATTACCTTTGTCTCCCCTTAAAAAAAAAAAATAGACGACCGGCGATATCAAATACTTTCCACTTCCTTATGTTTTGTCCATGAGTGTAATTGATGCCTAACTGGCTTAGTTATGAAATGTTTCCCGAAGAACTATAGCTCATGGAATTATAAGTTTAAGTGTAGAATTTCCTCAAAGATAATGCTGAGAGTTCTCCTTTAATATACTTGGCAAGAATTCTTCAACCATTCCGGACATAATCAGCACAGCCCAGAACAATTAAAGTCGTCTGGAAGATTAAACCGGCGAATTCTCTGGAAGGGTTCACCCTTAATGAACTAGGCGCTCCTAATTTTTTTTTTCATCACAGAAAAGACAGTAGAGAAAGTTTTTAAAAATATATTTATAAATGAAAAATTCGCGCTCTAAAATAGTGAAACATTTAATTTATTTATATTACTGAAAATTATTTATTTTTATAATTTATTACTGAATATAGACTCTCGAAAAATTATTGTAACTTCTATAAATTAATATCGAAATTACTGCTCTTAATGCTTCAAAACATTAAACATGGATTTACCTCAACAACAATTCTGACTGGCCATGGTTACATTCAGGCAGATTATGCAAATGTATTGAAAGAAGATCCAACTTGTCCCCATTGTCAAGATGAAGATCAAACCGTGGACCACTTCACCAGCCCAACCTTCCAATACCAAAGATTCCCGACGGCCACCCTCCTAGGGATCACCAACCTAAGTCCAGGATCCCTAGAAAATCTCCCAAGAAAGAAATCTACCCACCTCAGTAATTGGACTTCCACTGACATCTTCTTCTATATATATAAAAAACAATGCTTGTATGTTTGTCTGTTGGTTGGTCTGTATGTCCGGTATACAAATTCGCAGTAGTTCACTAATTCAAACCAAAATTTCCATACATAGGTAAAAAATAACGGGGATGACGATAGGCTATTTTAAAAAATATATAAATCAATTATTAAAACTATATTTTCAAATTATTCTACTTAGCTCACGAACAGCGCCCTCTATCAAAGATTAGATTGATTTATGCTGATGCAAACAAATAGATAATGCTAATAACAAACAATTATTTTAAAAAATCTTATCTAAATATATATCACTCGGGTAGATATGCACATGGGTCAATCCCGGGGTGAAGCCCGGGTCACCCGTCTAGTTGTAGTTAAAACTAAGAAGACAATGGTGTCAGAATGACAGCCCAACTATTTGGATGTAAATATAATATTTAATGAAATTATCAAAAAGAAACACATTTCCAGTAAATTTAATAGTTACAAATTGTATCGATAAGTGCCAATTGAAATTATAAATGTAAATAAAAAGATTGTTATATTTATTTATTCATATATCGTAAATATTTTAGGAATATTTAATGTTTTCTGGAAACCTATATATCACTAATAGATATATATATTTTTTTCCGTTTATCATTACTCTTCACAATTCACCCTTCATACCTTATCCCAAAGGTTAGAAATGGTCTTTATTTCTTCTTGGAATAAATTTTTATTTTTCGTTGAAAAGAAACACATGCGGGATAGTATTTCAAATGTCGTTTTACAATCACAAGCCGCATTATATTATATTGTGTATTAAGATATAATTTACTTAATTTGCTTGAAAGTTAAAAGTTGATTTCCCAAAATGTGATTGCGAAAGCTCAATAAAAACCATTATGGAAATTAAGCAATAGGTGTATAAATGTCACAAAGTGAAAAATGAATGTTCAAGGAAATTCCTAAAATATATTTTGTTTATTTTGAAATAGATCTCTATTAGATTCTTTATATTGCTAATAAAATTTTCTGGTTTGGAAAAGGCCTTCATTTGAGTTTTTTTTTTTTGGCCAAACACATCTTTCTCGGTTTTAATGAGAAATATAAATCAAAGTTATTGTCCCACGACTAATGATCTATCATTATGTACAGGGTGATCCAAAAGTCCCGCACAACTTTAAAAATTAATAACTCCGCGAATATTTGCGCTAGAGCAATGCGGTAAACACCATTGTGTTCAGGATGCAATGGGATTTTTTATGGCAAATAATGAAAAATTCGAAATTGATTCTAGTTACAACTTTATTCGCTAGATGGCGCTCTACCAGAATCAGCTATTCAGCGGCCAAATTGTTTGATAAATTGAAAAATATAACTGAACGACACGTATTTTTCCTTTTTGAATACCAGGAAAGAACCCAAATAATATCAAATGATAAATTAATAAAACACCATTTCGCCAAAAGTTAGAAGAAATGGTTAACGATTTTTAAATACAATCTGAGATATGTAAAATAGGTATATGCAAATTGAAACATGTAGCAAAAAGAAAATTGATATTTTAGATGCGGTTTGCTGGAATCCTCTCAGATATTTATATTTCGAAAATAATAAATTTCTAATTTTTTAATTCAACTCTCTCTCAGTATCGATTATGTTTATTTTAATTCATATGAAAAATATTTATCTATCTCTGATGATTTATTTTACTCTGGAATGCGGTTGTTGTTTTTGTCGTGTCCAATAAAGAGCCTCAGATGTCTCCATGCATCTCTATCACAGCAGCAGCAGCAGCATTGTCCACTATCTTGGGTGTGTAAAGCAGCTGCTCTGGGTCTATGTCAATTTTCTGCAAGGCTGCGGGCATGAGAATATGTGGGTAGGTGTTAGTTCCACACCAGGACAGTTGTTGCATGTTCTATAGGTTCTTGTGCCATCTGGATGTATTGCCATCCTTTATAATGTTTTGTTCTAAATCTTGTTATAGTTTTGTCATTTTTCTCTCGGAGTTTATTTCACATTTTGATCTTTTCTTATTTTTTGTTTAATTATCTTGTATTTTGCAAAAGCATTAGCGTCAAATAATGACATTTGTTCTTTCCTTTGGCTCAACTTTCTGGCTTCCTTTGCAAATTCAACTGCCATTTCATTACCCCCACGGGCAGGAATCCATTGTAGAATGCAGTTATTCTCCAATGATATCAGTTGAGTAAGTAACGAATGTATGTTCTGTGTGATTATAGTATTGCCCTTCTGAATTGCTTCTAGATCGGATATGAAGTCGTTGTACGGTATATTATAATTCCTTCTGCTTGATGCAGGGATGGTTGGTTAAGGCATACATCAAGAGCTTTCCAGATAGCTGTCGGTTCACAAGTGAAGTTTGACGGAATCTTTCTTGCTCCTTCTTTGATTTTGATGTATGTTCCATCTTGAAGTATTATGTTAATTCCAGCTACTCCATTACTTATAGTAAGGTCTGATGATCCATCTGTATATGCTGTTAAATAATTTATCTGATCGCATAAACCAATTGTGTCAAGTCCTTTCTTTTTAAGTATGTTTTTGTTCTCTTTTTTTTTTATTGCAGGGTTCATTCAGGTTAAGATTGATGATTACATTTGATGGCAATGGGGTAAGAAATATTGGTTATTCTCGAAATCGAAATTCATTATGTTTCATATTTATGCTCTTTCTAATATTGTTGTCGTACTGAAGTGTTGAAGATCTTTTGAGCCTTTCTTTTTGTGTCCAGTTTAAATAGGTTCTATGGGATATGTGTTCGGTTTCTTTAGTTTTTAAGCTATTGGTGAATTTTATTGTTTTAAATTGTTTTCTGCTTTCAAGTAGGTCTAGACCACATTCTCTCTGAATTTTCTAATTGTTGGTATTTAAAACAGAACCAGTGATTAATTTGGCCGCTTTTGCTTGAACACTGTCTAGTCTTCTTTTTAGTGATGAACTTGAGGGAGCCCAGACGGGTGTTGCATATTACATTAGTAGCCTTATTAAGGTGATATATGTTGTTCTGAGAATTTTGGGTTTTGCTCCCCAATTTGTTCCACATAGCCTTCTCAGAATGTTTAGGTTTCTGGTAGCTCTATTTGAGGTGCTAATTATGTGTTCTGTAAATCGCTTTGGTTTCAGTATTGGCACTTTAATTGATATCTTCCAATTCTTTGGTAGTTTACCAGTTTGCCATGAAATGTTCAGTATTCGTAGGAGTTGATTTTTAGCTTTGTCTCCAAATTGTTTAATCATTTGACCAAAGATTAGAGCATCTCCAGGTGACATCTTGGATTTAACTTTCCTATTGATGAGTTTAGCTCATTCAGTGTGAAGTCTCTCGAGTAAATATCTTGTTGATGGTAATTTCTTGCTTGTTTAACTAACCTGTTTACATTATTTTTAGAGTCCTGCCTTCATTCGTATAGCTGAGTCTGGAAGTGCTTGAAAGATATTCAGCAATTATTTCAGCCATCTGTTTGTTCGTTCTCGCTATTCATATCGGTTAGAGTAAGGGAGGATTAGTGTTGATTTTGATTGTTTAATAACACTAATTAAATTCCAGTGATGGCTTTCCTTTTTTGGATCCATTTTTTTCGCAGAATTCTGCCCATTTTTCTCTCTCTCTTGTTTGAATATCCAAATATTTTGTTCTATTTTGTGACTAATTTCAATGAGTTCCTTTATGATTTCTTCTGTTTTATTTGTTTTAAGAAGTTGATTGAGTTTGTCTCTCTCTGCAATCATTGCCTCGATATTGTGGTCCTTCCAGTAAAGTATTCACAGGTCTTTACGTCTAGCTCTAGGTATCGATACTTTTACAGCTTTGGATATGTTCGAAGAGAATTTTTCCAATTTTTTGTCAATCGTTTTGTGATTTAATTCTTCGTTGCACAGTTCTTCAAGCTTTTCTGTGATTTTTTTCCAGTGAGCTTTTATTCTGTTGGAAATTCTCAATTTTGAATTTTATGGTTGTTAAAATTGTGTGTGTGTGTGTGTGGTCTTTGGTCACTGATTGCACTTTTCAGAATTTTCCATTGTGTTGTGGGTGCGATGTTGTAATTTATCGCTTTGATGTCTATTGCGGATTCTGTGCCTGTGGACTTGGATAGATAGGTGTTATTTTCGTTATTTAACGGTGTAAGGTCGAGGTCGGTTAGCATGTCCTCAATCTGCTGACCTTTGTTATCCTGGAAAATGATCCCCAAGTTGGTCTTTCGGCGTTAAAATCACCAAGTATGATTGCGATATCCGAAGACGCTTCACTTAATGTCTCTATCAGGCCTGTATTGATGTTAGTATTATCGTGGTCATAAACATTTATGATTGGAATTGTTTTATCTGTAAGATAGATTTCTATTGCCTGAGCTTCTGTCGTGCTTTCTCTAGGCTTACTCTGATTATAGGCGATACCCTTAAATTTGATTTCTAGAGTTTTAATCAAAACGGCAAGTCCTCCTTCGAATTTTCCCGGTCTGTCCTTTCGTAGTGTTGTGTAATCTTTGATATTGAATCTCAGATTCTGATTCAATTTTGTCTCCTGAAGACAGGTAATATGTACATTGTTGTCACAGAGAAGACAAGTCAGCTCTTTATTTTCCTCTGGGTACCATTTATATTGAGTTGTAGTAGATTGAATTGTGTCCTCGTAGTAGATTTCTCATCATGAGCTCGAGCTGCAGCTCCTGACGCGGCGGTTACCCCGGACGCGGTAGCATTACTGGAGATATCAGTTTTGCTCTTCATTTGAAAATGGGTGCCGTTGCAACGTTAGTCATCTTGGAAACGAACCAGAATGTGGTCAAATATTCCAAGCGTCCAGGGGGGACCGCAAGGAGGTGTGGTCGGACTTCTCCCCTTCCCCCTGGAATTCCGTCACTACAGGATAAAGCACTCTTGGTGAATTATTTTAATTGTGATTCAGAATCTGCCACTGAAGCTTTACGAGCGTTTCGTTCCTTTAAAGGTATTCGAAGCGGTAAAGGACCAATGCGTTGCTACTCTCTAAAGCGATTGATTAAAAGTTTTGAGGAAACTGGATCTCTGGAAACAAAACCTCGAAGTGGAAGACCATCGACATGCAAGTCAGTGGCTGTTACGGTTTTGCAGAATGCTGAAGCTATTGAAACGTTATCCACGTATGGAGAAGTAAGTGCTAGACAAGTTTCTCGACAAACGGGGATTTCGTATGGAACAGTTTGGAGAGAACACGCATTTAGAATTTTTATATAAAAATACCCTAACAAAATTCAAAGTTTCCACGAGTTGAAAGTCAGCGATTTTGAGAAGCGTCAAGAATTCGCTGCATGGGTTTTCAGGCAAATTGATATTGATGGAAACTGGCTGTCAAATGTTCTAAGAACAGATGATGCTCACTTTTATCTAAAGGGAGAATTTAACATTCAAAACTGCCTCATTTTGGCAACAGAAACCCCTAGGAATTTTACAGAAATACCACTTCATCAGCACAGAGTTACAGTTTTGTGTGGGTTCACTTCTTCTTTTATTTTTGGGCCAATTTTTCTTTGAAAAAATCAATGGAAGAACATTTAAAACCGTTTTTGTAACTGGTGAACGTTATGCTCAACTTTTGAGAGAAAAGGTTATTCTCATATTGCAGGACAGACAAGCACTAAGCGAAATAACATTCATGCAAGATGGAGGACCTCCTCATATCTCCCGCGGTGCCAAACAATTGCTGAAGGATACGTTCGGTGAAATTCGTTGATAAGTCGCCACTTTATATACCAGTGGCCTCCAATATCACCAGACTTGACGCCTTACAATTTCGGTTATGGGGGTACATTAAGTCGCGTTTTTATCGATGCCGGCCTACCACATTGGCCATGTTGAAGGCTTCTATCAGATGGCACGTTTTATAAATTTCAACTATTTAATTGTGACCATTCTGTCATCTATCGTCTGCAGGCGGTGTTTGAGAATGAAGGGCGCCACATTGAGCAAGGATTGTGACCTAATACAAGAGAGAAGGCAGTTACCTCATGTGTTATATTTTGCAGCTCTTTGTTTTGGGTTATGGGAATAATAAATGCTGTCCTCACATCTTGACTCTTTTTTTTTCTGTGAACAGTAATTTTTTTGTTAATAATTTGCCCACATCTTATATTATGTCGTGCAGGCCAAAGTGTTATAACTTCTCGAATAACACTGGTATACACAATTTTAACCCTTATGTTTAGTTTATCGCTTTTCGCCCATTAGAAAATATAGCATAAGGAATATTCTCTGTATCCCCCCCAACTTTAGAAATTTTGCGCAAAAAATAATACAAAATGATTTTGCTACCACGTTTTTCAACGCAAAAGGTCGATTTAAAAATGATTTTTTTTTGAGGGGATACATTTTCAAAATTATGTACAGTATAATAAACAATGATAACATTTGACAAACCCATAGGCTATTTGGAATAAAGTACGACAAATATATTTTGTCACTCCCCTCTATATTTCATCTTTGTATCATGACAAATATCCAGTTAAATAGTGAAGTGTCGCCAATTAGTCAAGAAACTATACATTCCTTATAGCACGAAATCCTATTAGTAGTGCCATCATAATTTTTGGTACTATATTAACATTTCAAAAATCGTGTATTGATATCAGTAGTTATTTTCAAACATTCATTCTATTTCACAAAACTCCATCTAAAATATAAATATTTTTTGCTACATTTTTTAATTTGCATATACCTATTTTACATATCTCAGATTGTATTTAAAAATCGTTAACCATTTCTTCTAACTTTTGGCGTAATGGTGTTTTATTAATTTATCATTTGATATTATTTGGGTTCTTTCCTGGTATTCAAAAAGGAAAAATACGTGTCGTTCAGTTATATTTTTCATTTTATCAAACAATTTGGCCGCTTAATAGCTGATTCTGATAGAGCGCCATCTAGCGAATAAAGTTGTAACTAAAATCAATTTCGAAATTTTCATTATTTGCCATAAAAAATCCCATTGCATCCTGAACACAATGGTGTTTACCGCATTGCTCTAGCGCAAATATTCGCGGAGTTATTAATTTTTAAAGTTGTGCGGGATTTTTGGATCACCCTGTATTACTGTTATCCCTGATATTATCATCACAGAACGCCATTTCACCCTATTCTGAGCAATTCTTATCACCTCTTCATATCCTCTAATTCCAGACCATATTCTATTAGATTATCAAACACCAATCCTACCTCTCCCTTCAATTACTCCAGTATAGTGTCAATAGACACAATGTCTGCCATCATGGAACACTACCCTGTTCTGTACAATTCACCTCTTCCTATCTTCTAACTCCAGACCATATTCTATTAGATTATCAAACACCAATTCTCCCTTCAATCCCTCCAGTATAGTGTCAATAGACACAATGTCTGCCATCATGGAACACCACCCTGTTCTGTACAATTTACCTATCTTCTAACTCCAGACCATATTCTATTAGATTATCAAACACCAATCCTACCTCTCCCTTCAATCCCTCCAGTATAGTGTCAATAGATACAATGTCGGCCATCTTGGAACACCACCCTGTTCTGTACGATTCACCTCTTCCTATCTTTATTTGTCTATATCTAAATGTATATACTTAGAAGAAATGTTCCTAGAAGAGTTTTCAACTCAAAATATTGCGAATACTAATAAATTCTCTAACAACTATTATATAGTCTTCTTATCGGAATACATTATTTCCAACTAGTAAGGGTAAATGATCAAATAATTCAAAAGCCACACAACTTTTCCTAGAAATCATAATATAATCTTCTTATCGAAATATTTTTCATTCGTTTATAAGTAGAAATGATCAAATGATTTGAAAGATATACCATAAAATTCCTTAGCAACTAATATATATATATTTTTTTCGGAATATTTTCTATCCACTAGTAAGTAGAAATGTATTTTTGGTCAAACAATTCCCTAACAATCTTTATATAAACTTCTTATTAGAGTATTGTGAGATGTTCTGTTAACACGTAGTACTCAGATTACAAAGAGACTCAATTAACTTAAACAAGGCAAAGATTAAGAAAATATAGATTCAGAACATCAAAGAGATTGTATTCAGAGATATTCTGGTCATATCATCAAAGAGATAGATAATGTCTGAAGAAAACCTTGTTAAAGGGATAGTTGAAGGGGAAAGAGGAAGACCCAGAAAGATGGAGACTGATCAAATTAGAGAAATCACTGGACTGGAATATAATTTTCATCGATAGATGGGCTAACTTAATGATGATATCTTAAATGTTGTCTAACAGGCTCGATGCATAATATTTTAAATTTAGATATACATTTCTACAGTCCTAGAGAATATCCATAGTTTATTTCCAAATCCATATTCTTATTTTCTATAGGATTATTCAAATAATAATCTGTATATATTTACCATGTGTATATAATCTTTCTCCATTTTTACCCCTTTGTATATTTCCCACTTTCATGGGTTTCTCCGTCTTGTAACCCCAAGGAGAATCCTCTGTAAGACCTGTATGTCTTAATAAAGGTTTTTGTGTGTGTGAATATCCATAGTTTATTCAAATCGCCAAATTACAGTATTTAATAGCAAGTGCAGGATGTATAAGAAATTCAGTCCAATACAATAGTAAAGCGGTCTAGAGATTAAAATAGCGAAACTTCTTGGAGAGTTCACTACTGATGAACCATAACTTCTTTCAAATTTTATTCATTGCAGGATAAGGTCTAGAGAAATTAATTTTAATTATGTATACTTTAAAAGAATATTAGAGTTAAGAAATATATTTGTAATTTTCATATTTTTCCATTGTTCAGCTTTATTCAATAAATACAGAGATAACAAGACCTTTAAAATCGAAAAAAGTAATCAACAAAGTTTTTATTTTTGATTTTGTTCTTTATTTTTTTAGGTCTTAGTTGTCCTAGTTTAACCCATTTACTGGTCTGGACTTTTGTCTCTACGTCATAACTTGACCCATGTCTCATTACCTGTGATTATTTGTTCCAGGAAATATTCCAAAAGATTATTACAAATTGAAAGTCTAGCGTCTCTCGTTGTTCCATTGTTAACAATTTAAGGACAAACCACAAACTGCTACCCTAACCATATTCAAATATCTTCGCACATTATTGATTCCACAGACTTATACAATATCTCTATTTGTCTGTTCACCTTCCTGATCGTGTCATTCTAAGGTTTTCTCGCAAAAAAGCTTTTGATTATTTCCATAATTACCTGCGACCAGGTCGAAATTCGTCAAAGGGATTTGTTCTTCCTTTTTGAAGTTGGTGTCACAATTGAAAATTTTGCTCTGCTTTAAGATTCATATCCATATGCCTCTTTAATTAGAGCATTCTATTCTGAATCTGTTTAACCGAGATTCAAACAAGTTGCTGGATAAAAATACCCATTTCCATATACACTTTTTATAAGGACTTTCTGACAATTGTCGCTTTATAAAATAAATTTGAATCACGTGTGCTCTCGGGGGCCATGGTAAAATTATATATTATTTAAAAGCTTAGATTATGAAGATTAATATTACAATAGTTATATTGTCTAATTTTTATTATTATTTATTAATCAACCAGGAGCAACATTGAAATATTTGCGCCTAATACAGAGGAAATAAAACAACAAACAAATTAGAACAATATATTGTCTTATTTTCATTATTTTTTAAAATGAAGCCTTGTCTCCCTACTTAATGGTATGTTACTTAATGTAAAAACACCTTGTATATATTATACAAATAAAAGAATAAATATACAGTGGTACCTCGACATACGAGCAAGTGATTTTTTGCTTTTAGTTACGAGCGAAATTCGAGATGCGAGTTCGGTTTGGTAGTGTTGAATATATTAATCTGTGATTTTAAATGTTTCTTTTTGACCAGTACTTATGTTTTGTTTTTGCTTTTCCTAAAATGTTTCTTTCTTCTTCTTCATTATTATTTGTTCTATATGCAAAGCCTTGTTTTTTGAGACTTGAATAAACAAATTCAAGTTTATTATATTTTTGTGTGCTTTTAAAGTTAAAACTCTTGTAGGGGTGTAGACAAGGTACTTGGTTACACTTAGGACAAGAGCCTTGCACTAACTAATTTATTAAAGCATAGGTGATATAAAGATTAAAAAGGGAAAGAGAGAAACAAAGAGGTTACATCCTCCGGTAAACAAGCAACAGCGTTGTCAGTCTAAACATTTACAGTCAGTTGGAGGGGGGGGGGGGTGCCGACGTCATCCTTCCGGTCACGTGTTATACTTGAGTGGCAGCGCTGGCAGGTGTCCAACATATCCCCTCCCGGAAAAACTTCCGCTGGACGTTTATTCCGATAGTCCATCAGCGCTCTACAGTACTTTTCATGCTGGCTTCTAGCAAGAGGCTTGGTAAGGAAGTCAGCAGGGTTCTCAGCACTCGGAGTGTAGAAAAGTTCGATTGCTTCTTTTGAGATCTTTTCTCGAACAAAATGGTACTTTACGGCATTTATCTGTCCACCACTATTATCCTCTTCCGGAGATTCTGCCGTCTTTCCATGGCTTCGGAGTGTCATAGGATGGCTTCTCAGGTTCTCTGGGAGAGTCTCAGATAGCTGATCTATTCCACCTGTAGTTCCAATCAGTTCTTCAGTTTCTCGGTCTACTGGTTGATCTGCATTACTTTCTTCTTGAAAGGAGGCCTCTTTCGAGGAGAAATGGACAGATGGTAGAGTATCCCTTTCTCTTTTGAGCTGTTTATAGAGAATTTCTTCTTTGAATACACAATTTCTAGATTCCACCACTTGGCGTTTTTCAGGAATCCAGATTCTCCAACCTCGTCCCTGTAGAGAATAACCCACGAGAATTCCTTTAGTGGCTCTTGGCTGAAGCTTCGAATTCCTTCTTTGTTTTGGAACATGAGCAAAGGTTTCACAGCCGATTGCTCTCAGATGTTGCAGAGCAGGTCTTTTTCCAAACCACAATTCAAAAGGTGTTTTCTCTTCATTGTGTCTGTTTGTAACACGATTTCTCAAGTATGCTGCTGTGTTGGTGAGCTCTGCCCAAGAGGCGGTTGGCAGATTGCAACTGTTCACAGTACTCCTCACTAAGTTCAGCAAAGTCCTATTCATGCGTTCGGCGACACCATTCTGTTCAGGTGTGTAGACCATGGTGCGTTCATGTACTATACCATGGGCCTTCGTGAAAATATCCCAAGGAGATGAACAGAACTCTAGTCCGTTATCTGTACGGATCCTCTTGAGAGAAAATCCCGTCTGATTTTCAGCTTCTTTCATCCATTCCTTGAATTTTTCTAGAGTATCGCCCTTCCTTTTGAGGAAATATACCCTTGTATATCTTGATGCGTCATCAATGATGGTCAAGACAAATCTTGATCCACCCCAGCTCTCAATGTTGAACGGTCCCATTAGATCACAGTGAACAAGGGCTAGTGTCTGAGTTTCCTTGGTAGATCTCAAATTCAGGAAAGGTCTTTTTGTCGATTTTCCAATCATACAATCAGAGCACTTATCAGGTTTTCCAGCCTGACAGTTCAAACCAATGACAACTTCTCTTTTCATCATGTCTACTATGGTGTCATAGTTGATATGCATAAGTCTCTGATGCCATAAATTAAGTGGGAATTTACGAAAATTGTTGGTTTGAGCAATGGAATTTGAACATTCTCCTGATTCTGGAAATCTGGACGGAGCAGTCCTGACGAGATAGAGCCTTCCTCTCTTCTCTGCTCTGATCATCAAGTTATGATCATTGTCGTAGATATGACATCCCTTCTTGTCGAAGATAACCTCATGACCATTTTCCACAATTTGTAGAACAGAGAGTACACCATGTCTGATCCCAGGTACGAACATTGCATTCTGAGCAACTATGCTTCTAAGTTGTCCAGAATTGTTGATCAGATCTACTTGAGCATTACCTCTTCCTATGTTTGAATGTGATGTACCATCAATGGTGGTCACTTGTCCTACATTCTCGTCATTCAACGTGGAAAAATACCTTCTGTTCGGAGTCATATGATGCGTGGCACCTGAGTCAATTACCCACGTATCCTCTTCTGATACAACTGCTGCATTATACATCACAGACAAGTTCTTTGCTTCGTGATGTTGATGTATCGCTCCCTTTTCCTGTTGTTTACCGTTATTCTTTTTCAGTTTGAAACAGTCCCGTGCAATATGCCCTGTTTTCCCACATCCGAAACATTTTCTAACAGTTTTAGAACCTTGATGTTGACGAGGGAATTGTTTCTTGTTAGAGTTCCTGACTGACAGTGCACCCATCCCTTCATTTGTTGTAGCATACCGGCGCTCTGCCTCAGCTAACAATTTACGTCTGATGTTGGCACTGGTGAACTCTGACTCTGGTAAGTTACACATTGTTGATATAACATTATCCCAGTCCTCGGGCATTCCACAAAGAATTAGCATGGTTAGATCACCGTCTTCAATTTTATCCCCTACACCTGTGAGTTCACTCACTATTAGATTTATGCTTCCCAAATAGGCATTCATGTTCGCATGTTGACAGAATTTCTGGGAGTACAACTTTCGACGCAGTTGGAGAATTCTGTGTTTGCTATCCCTGGGTGCATAAAGTCTTTGTAATTCATCCCAAACTTCTTTGGGGGAATTTAGATGTCTGATATGGTTTTGCTGCTCCTCACCAATAGAGAGACATATCTTTGCTAAAGCCTTATTCTGCCTCGTATTAAATTTGTTGATTAGACCAAAATCCCCTCCCTCGGGTTTGACTTCGCCTGGGTCAACAATTGACCATAAGTCATTGTCCATCAGAATGAGCTTAATTTGGAAGCTCCATGAGGAATAGTTTAATCCATTTAGCTTGGTAATTTTCATTAAACTTTCGTTAGCTTCCATTATAAGATGGCGTCCACTGAAGGGGGGAGAGAGAGAACAAAAAATAGGCTTACCGTTCAATGCTTCAGGCAGCTCCAATCAGTCTCATAATCTTTTCTTGTAGGGGTGTAGACAAGGTACTTGGTTACACTTAGGACATGAGCCTTGCACTAACTAATTTATTAAAGCATAGGTGATATAAAGATTAAAAAGGGAAAGAGAGAAACAAAGAGGTTACATCCTCCGGTAAACAAGCAACAGCGTTGTCAGTCTAAACATTTACAGTCAGTTGGAGGGGGGGGGGGGTGCCGACGTCATCCTTCCGGTCACGTGTTATACTTGAGTGGCAGCGCTGGCAGGTGTCCAACAAAAACACAACAGGTAGTAACACGCAGTCGCGCCATCACGATCACTGCTCATCCACCAAACCTCGAAGATGACATCCTCGAGGAGTTAAAATTCATAAAGGTTCTCTACTTACCACACAACACCACTCCTATCCTGCAGCCCATGGATCAGCAAGTGATTTCTAATTTTAAAAAACTATACACCAAGCATCTGTTTCGGCGCTGCTTTGAAGTGACGGAGAGCACAAACCTCACCCTTCGAGAGTTCTGGAAGGACCACTTTAATATAGCGACTTGCCTACAAATTATCGATCAGGCATGGTTGGGAGTTACAACGAGGACTTTGACCTCTGCATGGAAAAAGCTGTGGCCTGAAGCTGTAGCTGAAAGGATCTATGAAGAATTGGAACCCGGTGTTTCAGTAGAGGAGGAGATTGTATCTCTGGGGAAAGCCATGGGTTTAGAGGTGGAAGAGAGAGACGTGAACGAGCTCATCGAGGGGCACACCCAGGAACTGACGACTGAGGAGATACAAGAGTTACAGTCACAGCAGCATACTGAGGTTATGCAAGTAATTGGTTTTGAGGAGTCAGAGGAGGAGGTTTTTTCTACAAGTGAGATAAAGGAGATCTTAGGAATGTGGGAGAGAGTTTCACAATTCGTGGAAAAAAAAACACCCAGAAAAAGTTGCAACAGGTCATGCATCTGACCTTTTTAATGACATTTGCCTAACTCATTTCCGGAACATTCTGAGAGGGAGGAAGAAACAAACCTCTTTGGACATGTTTTTTTCTAAACGGCCTACAGGTGAAAGCGAGAAAAATGTAGCGAAAAAGGCAAAGACCAGTGAGGATATCTAATTTATTTCTTTACATTCTCTTTTTTGTTTTGTGCAATAAATATTTGATATTTATAAATACGTTTTTATTATTTAAAACCACTAACAAAAATGACTGGGGTGAAATTTTGGAGGTTGGAACGGATTAATGGTAGTTCAATTGTTTTGTATGGGGAAATTTGCTTCGAGATACGAGTAATCCAAGATACGAGCAAGGTTGCGGAACGAATTAAACTCGTATGTCGAGGTACCACTGTATATTAAAAAAATGTATATAATCATAACAATAACAAAACTAATATATTATTTTTATTTTATTTAAAAATATTTTATTTATAATTATTTATATTTATTAAAATATTTCGTATTGGTGCAATGTACAAGTTTTTAGGCAGTAAATTTGAAATATAGGTTTTTAACTTTTAATTAGACATTTTTAATTTATATTTAGACATTTTTCATTTTAATTTAGACACTTTCATTTTTATTTAGACATTTTGAAGAAACATTTTTATAGAAAAGTCCATGTGTCTAAATTAAAATGAAAAATGTCTAAATTAAAATGAAAAATGTCTAAATTGAAATAAAAAATGTCTAAATTAAAATTGAAAATGTCTAAATAAAAACGAAGGTGTCTAAATTAAAATGAAAAATGTCTGAATATAAATTAAAATTGTCTAATTAAAAGTTAAAAACCTATAATTCAAGTTATATTTAAAATTTTCATTTCAAAAATAAATAAATACTTTCTTAGAGGGCAGCACTTTCGATTACCATAGCAACTCTAAGCCAAACATGGGTCCGATATTTTGCAAACGTCTGTTTTGATTTTTTTTACTTATGGATATTTAAAAAAATATTTCCAATATACCAAACATGTGACTATGCTTTGAGTAGAAACCTGTTTAGCACCCATGTCCGAGCAAATTGAAATATACATTGAGACTCTAACAGGAGTATCTTTTGAAATTCAAGTATGTCCCTGTGAGTCAATTGGATCTATCAAAGCAAAAATACAATATTTTGAAGGCATTCCAATTTCCCAACAGCACTTGATTTGGAAAAACCAAGAGCTTGATGATAAAGCTTGCTTTCAAGATTATAATATTGCAGATGGCTCAACCTTAAAATTAGTTTTAGGCCTAAGAGGTGGGCCAATAAATACCAAAAGAGTAGGTTCAAATTCACTCACAAAGATCGCGCGTTTAATCTGTGATACAGATCTTATAGATTCAGAAGATTCAAATCCATTCACTTTAATTGTATTTCAAGATGGCCCAAACATTCGTATGTATACAATTGTCAATAGTGAAGAAGAAGAACAGGCATCTTCTGACTCAATACATAGCTCACCATCTGCTCAAGTTCACGAAAGTAGTGAAGAAACTCAAATCAATAAAGAAAATGAATCACTTTATAAAAAAATGGCATCACTTCAATCGCGAATGAAAGATCTAACTTTATCAAGAAAGGCAAAATTATCAAAAAATATCAACACCCTTCCTTCTAATTTAGAAAATAATCCAATTAGCATTGATCCAAATATTCCATCATCTTCATCTTATAGAATTGGAGATCGTCTGCTAACACCAAGACCTCTCCAAACACCTTCAGAAAAGCTATCTCAGTGCACTTCCACATTGAAAGCAATGGGAATTAAGTTGCCAGCTAGGACATCCAACTTAATATCTCAACATTCAGATAGCCCTCCTTCTGTTCAAAGAGTTGGATCTTTTACAACATTAACTTATAGAAAACCATCATCAGCAACTAGCAGTGTAAGACCGCGCACAAGCCCACAAATAAAGGATCAAACTCAACAAAAACCTATTATATCACGTAAGCATTCCATCCAACATACTTCAAAGTATACTAAAAAACAATTTTCAAAGAAATTACCATTGACACCTTTAAGAATTCCTCCTATGTTATTAAAAGATGGATTATCGCCTCTACCTGCTACAAAGAAAAGAAAGACAGTGAAGAGATGCTTGTGGTGTAGACGTAAACTAGGTTTAGCTACCTGCTATACCTGTAGGTGTGGGAAAGAATTCTGCAGTACCCATCGCTATGCAGAAGCCCACGATTGCACCTACGATTACAAATCAGAAGGCAGAAGACATCTTCATGTTGCTCATCCACCAGTCAAAGCTCCCAAACTGCCCAAAATTTAACAAAAGTGCCTAAAATGTTCCTATAGCAAGTTGATGATTAATACTCAAATCAAAAGTAAATTATTTTTTTATTATAAAACATTTTTTTTAATCTATTATTTTTTTTTTATTTTAAGAAAATGTTTTTTTTTAAATAATATTTTTAATTTATTTATATTTTTGTTTTCAATTTAATAATTTTAAAAAAATTATCTTTTTTTTTTTTTTGAAATGTCTCTCAAAAACAAAAAGTTGTATGCTTTTATTAAAAATTGGATTTTTATTAGTTAGAAAGTTAAATCATGCTTTTTTTTTAAATCTCAAATAAATAACTTAATTTTGGGAGTAGGAAAATGCCTTACTGTGTTTATCCACCTTCATCTCCATCTAAATATAAAATATCATTTCTGATTATCTGGTGGAAACATTAGAATGATTGCATGGCAAAACATCTTCCTACCCCCTTCTTTCAAAATATAACATGCCACGGACTTATTTTTAATTAACAGACCCGCTAGGGATAATTGTGTCCATTTATAATTGTTAAACAGTTACCATGATAAGGCACAATTTGGATTATAGATAACAAACACAAGGTAATAAGACCAAATCCAAACAAATAAATAATGTGTTCACACACTTTATTTATTTGAATTTGGTCTTATTACCTTTTGTTTGTTACATATATCACTATATAAGATGGAATCGGTGGAAGGATGATCTAAACCATTGGTTTTTGACCGCTACGAACCAGGATTGAATCCTGCATTGGGCACTTTTTTCTAATTAAAAAAAAAAATGCTCCAATGGCGCCCCAATTCTTACAAAAGGCCAACTCCACCAGCGAGTGCAAATAACCGAACGGGGCTCTGGCACATTTGTAAGTGCAAAGTCGAACTTCTTCTTCTTTCTTATCTCCACTCAATCACACTAAGGTATCAAGCTTGTAAAGTTTGAGATTTTTCATGGTGTCTGCCGGGGAAGAGTAGAGCTCATCAATGAATGAGTGCAAAGTCGAACTGATTTTCACATGTATAGACATGTGGTGCACTTACAGTAAAAGCAGTCGCCTACTTCTTCCCACCATGATTATCATGGCCTGTACCACATGTACTAGGGATAATAAAAAAAAAATATATATATATAAGAAAATGAAAAAAAAAAAAAAGAAACAATGAGATGATTAGGAACCTGACTCTTTCAGGTCAGACAGATGGTCATAAATATATTTACAAAAGTGATTAAATCTCTGACAATTCTTTCTGCCATTTACAAATTCATATCTCCAACTAATAAGGAACCATAGAGATAGTTTCCATCATTCTTGGTACCAGGTAGAAAACCCCAAAAAACAGACCCTCAAACTAAACAGAAGGAAGTCGACACAGTTAGCCAGATGGAAATCTGGTCACCTGCGCCCTCTAAGTCTATAAAGAGGAAGCCAAAAGCTTCCCCATGTGCACTAGGTGCAAAACCGAAGAGGCCACTCCCCAACATATACTAAATTGTATTGGAAAGGACAAAGGATCGCTGTACAGAGAACCAAGAAGAGTTCTTGAACTTCTTTATGAGCACGACCTCCAAGATCTTGTCTAATTTAGACTAATAAAAGGTTAAGAAAAAACAAAAACAAATTCATATAGATCTTCTAATAACCTAAATCCCCCTATAAACTAACTTTGGAAAGTCCCTAAGTTATTTATTCCCTTTCTGATTGGCTGTTGAAATCACATGACCTATGACTACCAAACATAAATTAACCCAACTTAACCTAAATAAATCTCAGCTAAACCAACCTAACCAAAAGTTAACTAGACTAAATTCAAATAGGTAATAAAAAAAAAAGACCTAATCCAAATAATTTATTAGTGTGTGACATTTCGGCAACAACATTGTCACCATCATCAGACAAAAGAGTAAATGAGAAAAAATATCACAGCAAGTTCTTAAATAGTACTGTTGTCAAGTGTTTAAGAATTATTTAAGAACTTGCTGTGGTATTTTTTCTCATTTACTCTTTTATCTGATGATGGTAACAATGTTGTTGCTGAAACGTCGCACATTAATAAATTATTTGGATTAGGTCTTATTTTCTTTTTTTATTATAATCTATAATCCAAATTGTACTTTATCATTCAAATAAGTAAATTAACCATGATGTTTCAGTAACAGCATTGTGTTGTTTCTTATCCCCTTGTGTAAAGATTACACGAATTCCATGAGTTCATGCTCCTCGAGCTGGAATGGGGTGTAGGGGTGCAGCTTTCGTTGATCATGGTACCATGATCCAGGCACACTTTGGTGAAAGTCTGACTTTGCCTGTAGTTTGAGGCCGTTCCTAACATGGAAGCAGACGCCTTTGCTGTCAACTCTAACATGAGTACACACACAGCTCCTCCGTATCCCTGGAGAGAGGGACCCTTGCTGAGGTCTATCAACTGGGTCAGTTGAAGTCAGGATTTTTAAAGAGGTCTACTCCTCTTTTCTAACAATGCTGCTGTTGGTCCGCGACTACTTATTCGTCAGAGTTATTCTGCTTGTTTCACAGCTGGCCTTCATATCTGAAGGTCGTTCCCCTATCCGCCACCTGGGGACGCGCCCTATAGCAGTCAGCTCTGCCAAAGGGCATTGTTACCTTGATAGGGTACAATTTGGATTATAGATTAAACAAGGTAATAATAAGATGAAATACAAGTCAGGGAGAAGAACTTCTTCAAATAAGAGGATGAACTTACAAGTTTTCAGACAAGATGTCTTCAATGGGTACAAAATGACATAAGTGGCAATGGTTTATATACACTTCACAATTTGGGGGGTCGGTGGAAGGCTGGTTAAACCGTTTGGTTTTCGACCACTACGACCCGGGTTCGATTCCCGCATTGGACACTTTTTTCTGTTTAAAAAAAAAAAATGCTCCAATGACCCCCGATTCTTGCAAAAGTCTAACCCTACCAGCAAGTGCAAGTAACCAAACGGGGCTCTGGCATATTTGTAAGTGCAAAGTCGAACTGCTTTTCATATGTGTAGACATGTGGTGCACTTACAGTAAAAGCAGTCGCTAACTACCCACCATGATTATCATGGCCTGTACCACGTGTACTAGGGATAAGCAAAAAAAAAAAAAACAATTTCTAATTCAATTTAAGTGATGAGGCACAATTTGGATTATAGATTTAGTATTTTTGTCTGAAGATGGTAACAATGCTGTTACCAAAATGTCACACACTATTTATTTATTTGGGGTCTTATTACCTTGTGTTTAATTCAATTTAGAAATACAAGAAAATAAGACCTAATCCAAATAATTTAATGGTGTGTGACGTTTCGGCAACAGCATTGTCACCATCATCAGACAAAAGAATAAAATATACAAATAAAAATCATTCTTTTGTCTGATGATGATAACAATGCTGTTACCAAAACGTCACACACTATTTATTTATTTGGATTTGGTCTTATTACCTTGTGTTTAATTCAATTTAGAAATATTTTCTATGCTATATTACTAATCCTATTATACAAAGTGTGAAAAGATTGACAAAATATGTAAAACAAAGGAATATATGCAAATCAAATTATACATACTATGGAAGGAAGGAAGCAAGTACAAAATAAACAAGAAATTCAAAATAGGTGGCCAGGATTGGTACAAAAATAGGTTATAGATATATCTGGTGTCTTTGTATTAATGCTGTGATGTTTGTTGGATACTGTTATTTCCAACACCAATCTTTGGTATGCAGGATTGGAATATAAGTAATAAGACCAAATCTAAATAAATAAATAGTGTGTGACATTTCAGTAATGGTGTTGTTACCAAAATATCAGACACTATTAATTTATTTGGATTTGATCTTATTACCTTATAGTAACAATGTTGTTACCACTTCAGACAAAAGTACTGTGAATGATTAAGATAGATAGAGTACTTTTGTCTGAATATGGTAACAATGCTGTTAAATGTCACTCCTTATTTATTCATTTGGATGTGGCCTTGTCACCTTGATTTTTAATCCCAATACAGTAAAACCTCCCTGTAAAGAACACCTAATTGCTGAGCCAAATTGTCCTTTGCGGAGAGGTGTCCTCTTATCAGAAAGTTGCTAAATAGTAAAAATGGTAATTTTGCAAATGAAAACTGCCCTTTGTAGAGAGGTATCCGCTAGCTGGGTGTCCGCTAAAGGAAGGTTCTACTGTCTCTAGTTGCAGAGCCAGTGTCCTTTAGAGAGAGTTGTCTTCTTACCAGAGAGTTGCTAATTAATAAAAAATGCTAATTTTATTGATGAGAAAACTGTCCTTTGTAGAGAGGTGACCTTTAACAAGAGTGACCTCTCATGGGAGATTGTTCTACTGTACCAAAAAAAGAGAGAGATTTGGTAAAAAGAGTAATTATTTTGAAGCACTCCCCCTTACCAGAAAGCAAATATAAAAAAATTGACATTTCTAGAAAGATGATCATTTTGTCAGTAGAAAGAAAGGTTTGTAATACGGTAGAACCTCCCTTTAGTGGACACCTTTCTACAAAGGACAGTTTTCATTTGCAAAATTACCATTTTTACAATTTAACAACTCTCCTGTAAGTGGACACCTCTTCATAAAGGTAACTTTGGCTCTCTTCTTCTTTCTTATCTCCATTCAATCACACTAAGGTATCAAGCTTGTAAAGCTTGAGACTTTTGATGGTGTCTGCCGGGGAAGAGTAGAGCTCATCAATGGATGAGTCAATACAGTCAATAATATGTCTTGAGGTTGCAGGCTGAGAATTGCACTTAGTACATAGTGGGAAAACCTTGCAACCATAACTTTGGCTTTGCAATTAGGTGTTGTCCTTTACAGGGAGGTAGTTCTACTGTACATGTTAAAATTATATATTGAAGGAAAGTATAGTGAAAGTAACATGCAGGAAGTTGTCTATATATATGTACGCGTGTTCCAGGAACCTGGGTTAATAAACGAGCATATATCACACAGGGCCATCTATGAAAAATATGAATTATCATTATTATTAACTCTGTTTTCTGAAAAATAGCATACAGGTTGAAATTGTAATATGATCTGGTTGTTAAATTAAGACTGTAAATTGAATGAATTTGGCTTTGTGTTATCTTGTGTAATTCTTTTTTGTTACCTTATAAATCTTTATAAAGGACTGCGGCGTATGATTATAAAACAACACTTAAAGTTTCACAGCATAAGTTTCTTTTCACAGAAAAGAAACTTATGCGGTGAAACTTTAAGTGTTGTTTTATAAATCTTTGTTAATTAATTGGATTTAGTTTTGCTACCTTGTAAATCTTTGTTAATTAATTTGATTTAGTTTTGCTACCTTGTAAATCTTTGTTAATTAATTGGATTTGGTTTTGTTACCTTGTAATTCTTCATAAATTAATTGGATTTGATCTTGTTACCTTGTAAATTTCATTAATTAATTGAATCTGGTCTTGTTACCTTGTAAATTTCTTTAATTAATTGAATCTGGTCTTGTTACCTTGTAAATTTCATTAATTAATTGAATCTGGTCTTGTTACCATGTAAATTTCATTAATTGATTGTATTTGGTCTACCTTGTAAATTTCATAAATTAATTGGATTAGGCCTTGTTACCTTTTAAATTTCATAAATGAATTTGGTCTTGTCACCTTGTAATCCTTCATAAGTTAATTGGATTTGGTCTTGTTACCTTGTAAATTTTCATTAATTGATTGGATTTGGGCTTGTTACCATGTAAATTTCATTAATTGATTGGATTTGGCTTTGTTATCTTGTAAATTTCATTAATTAATTGGATTTGCTCTTATTATCATGTAAATTTCATTAATTAATTCGATTTGGCTTTGTAATCATGTAAATTTCATTAATTAATTAGATTTGGCTTTGTTATCTAATTCTTCATAATTTTTTTTAATTAGGCCTTGTTATCATGTAAAATTCATTAATTGATTGGATTTGATCTTGTTATCTTTTAATTTTTCATAAATTAATTAGATTTTTTGCATAATTCCTCATAAATTAATTGAATTAGATCTTGTTATTCTTCATAAATTAGGTCTTGTTATTCTTGGTAACATAATGCTGTCACATCTGAATACTTTATTTGATCTTGTTACCTTTTGTATGTGTGTGTGTGTTTTTTTTAGTTCAAATGGAAAGTTTTTAGCAGCTCATTGCCTCATTGCCATTTATAAACCAAAAGTTTGCAAGAAATTTTACTAATATATTCAAAAAGTATGGAAAAATAAACATTGCATGGAAACCATGTAACCCTATCTTACAATACCTAAACCAGCACAAGAACACCCAATTAACAGAAAGAGCAGGTTTGATCTATGAAGTTAAGTGTGAGAAGTGTGATCAAAGATATGTGGGACAGACATCCAGAACATTAAAAGAAAGGATGGAAAACCATAAATATGCTCTGAAGTGGGATAGAATTCAAAATTCTGCTCTTGTAGAACACAGAAGGGACACAGGACACAATAAATTCAATTTAGAAAACCCAAAAACACTGGACTATGAAAAAAATTATTACAAAAGACAATTCAAAGAAGCCTTTTTCATCCAAAAGACATGTGCTTCAATTAATAGAATGGAAGAAAGGGGAAATATAAATGATATTTACAGATATGCCTTTAATTATATTTAGAAAAAAAAAAATCCACTTTTAATTCTAAGAAGAATATTTCAAGTTGACTTAAAAACTATTTTCCTTATCTGTTATCTTGTTTAAACACTTGATAACAGGACTATATAAGAACCTGCTGTAACATGTTTTCTCATTTATTCTTTTGTCTGATGATGGTGACAATGTTGTTGCCGAAACGTCACACACTAATAAATTATTTGGATTAGGTCTTGTTTTCTTTTATTATAATCTATAATCCAAATTGTGCTTTATCATTCAGTCACAACAATATTTTGAACCACACTTCTATTCAAAGGACAGTTTTATTCACCAAAATGATCATTTTTACTACAGTAGAACTTCCTTGAAAGGACACTTGTGCTAGAGGAACCTCTCTACAAAGGACCGTTTTCATGGCCAACATTACCATTTTTATTATTTAGAAATTCTCTGGTGCAACTAGTTGTTGTCTTTTACAGAGAAGTAGTTCTACTGTATTTAGTAACCCTCCCATAAAAGGACACCTCTCTACCTAAAGGACACTTTGGTTTTGCAACTAGGCATCTGTTGAGGATGCGGAAGACAAATATATTGTAATTGATTGCAAATGGCTTAGCTGGTGGTCTAGATAAATTTAAATGGAATGAAAGGATGTCTGCTGTAGGGGGAACAATGTTAATAATAATAATAAAAAGAAAAAGTGGAGCTCACCTGTATGTGAGAGTGTTGTGGCAGGGGAGGCATGAGTCCCTGAGGACCAATTCTGACAGCCAACTGACTACTGTAGCATGCAGTCTGGACTACAAGGCAACCCTACTCCAGGTCCAGAACCCCATGGACACCTTCAAGGATGTGGCATGCTACAGGAGCTCACCACTAACCAGAAAGTGTGCGTGAGGAACTACACCAAGCCTGGTGTGGGAGCTGGAAAGTGTGGCTGAAGGAAGATTTTAAAAGGTCTATAGACCTCCCTGGCCTTCCTACGGTCTAAACTCCCCATGTGACCTGATACACCCCGATGCCAAGAGTCTCTCAGTGAGATGTCAAGAGCCCCTCAGTGAGATGCCAAGAGTCCCTCAGTGATGGAGGCCGACCCGCTCAGCAGCCTGGAGATGACCAAACAATGGATAAGTCTGTGGGCCCCCACCACCACCAACAACCTCGGCCTTCAACTGAGAAGAGGACCCAGATCCCATCACCCATGGAGACAGGCATGAAATTGTCTTTTGCTCTTTGTTTTTTTTTTTTTTATTAAATATTTAGAGTTAAAAAAAAAAATGAACGTAATATATATTCATTGTAAAACCGTAATAATATTAAGCATTTTTTAAAATTTTATTAAAAGGCTCTCAGAGTTCGCTCATAGGGGGCAGCATGGTTTGAACGGTAGATGGCGCCAAAAATTTAAAAAAAGGAACGAGGCAGCTGACCGTACCGCGGCCAGCTTTTTCTTGGTCGATGGTTTTCCCCCTACAGTAAGTCATTCTTTCTATTACATTTATATTTTTTAGGCCACCAGTAATAGTCCTTCATAGGTTTTATGTATATATATTATTATTATTATTTTTTTATTATTGAATATATTTCAATATTATTCCCCCTTTTTTTTTTCTTACATCAATTTTGTTAATAAATTTTGTCAGATCAAATAAATGCTAGCCTATTCAATACACAACCTTGACACCTAATTGGTACAAAATGTAGTAAATATTGTGACAATTAGCTTCAAAGGTTGGCTTTCTGCAGTTAAAAAAAAGGGACAGCCGGGCAATAAAATAGATAAATACACGTCCCAACACATCTTTTACAGAGAGGTAGTTCTACTGTATTTAGTAACCCTCCAATAAAAGGACACCTCTCTCCCTAAAGGACACTTTGGTTTTACAACTAGGCATCTTTTACAGAGAGGTAGTTCTACTGTATTTAGTAACCCTCCAATAAAAGGACACCTCTCTCCCTAAAGGACACTTTGGTTTTACAACTAGGCATCTTTTACAGAGAGGTAGTTCTACTGTATTTAGTAACCCTCCAATAAAAAGACACTTCTCTCCCTAAAGGACACTTTGGTTTTACAACTAGGCATCTTTTACAGAGAGGTAGTTCTACTGTATTTAGTAACCCTCCAATAAAAGGACACCTCTCTCCCTAAAAGACACTTTGGTTTTGCAACTAGGCATCTTTTACAGAGAGGTAGTTCTACTGTATTTAGTAACCCTCCCATAAAAGGACACCTCTCTCCCTAAAAGACACTTTGGTTTTGCAACTAGGCATCTTTTACAGAGAGGTAGTTCTACTGTATTTACTAACCCTCCCATAAAAGGACACATCTCTCCCTAAAGGACACTTTGGTTCTGCAACTAGACATCTTTTACAGAGAGGTAGTTCTAATGTATTTAGTAACCCTCCCAAAAAAGGACACCTCTCCCTAAAGGACATTTTGGTTCTGCAACTAGACATCCTTTACAGAGAGGTTATGTATAGGTGTGGAAATATTATTCTATTGGAAGTTGTTGAACTCTTGCTGTTCTGTGGGAGATGGTAGAACATCCAATTTGACCTATGACCATTGAATGGATATTCTGGTGTCAAATTTCTGTTGTTTTTATAAAAACAATTTTTTTTTAAATCCCTAGTACACGTGGTACAAGCCATGATAATCATGGTGGGTAGAAGAAGGCAACTGCTTTTACTGTAAGTGCACCACATGTCTATACATGTGAAAAGAAGTTTGACTTTGCAATTACATATATGCCAGAGACCTGTTTGGTTACTTGCACTTGCTGGTGAGGTTGGAATTTTGCAAGAATCAGGAGCTATTGGAGCATTTTTTTTTTTTTTATTAGAAAAAAAGTGCCTAATTTGGGATTCGATCCCGGGTCATAGCGGTCGAAAAACCAATGGTCTAGATCATCCTTCCACTGTACCCCCTATAAACACAAAATATTAAGACCAAATAAATAATGTGTGACGTTTTGGTAACAACGCTATTACCGAAACCTCACATACTATTTATTTATTTGGATTTGGTGTTATTGCCTATAATATAGGTAACCAACCGCCTTTGCCGGTCCCAAGCCCGGATGAAAAAGGAGGAGGGGGAGCAGTAATAAGCTCGCTATAAAACCTGGGCTCAGTGGCCCGGCTGATAGTACCCTGTAAGGTCTCCAGGGATACAGGATGAGCAGCATTTGTACTCCATGTTAGGAGCAGCTGCACATGGCATCTGTTCCTCATGTCAGAGGCAGCCATTTCTTTTGGAGCTAAGTCGGCCTGCCACTGAGTAGTGCTCCCAGTCTTAATGACAAAGGCAGACGCATTCTACTTCACCCAGTCATGATGGTTGTCAAACAGACACCATCAAGGGTCACAACTTGATACCCTAATATGATTGAGTGGAGATAAGAAAGAAGAAGAAGACCTATAATATAAATTGTGCCTAAATTGGCAAAACCGCTGGGAGGGTTCACCACTGATGAGCCAAGCCCTCCCAATATATTTTTTCATCGCAGAAAGGACAGTAGAAGTTTGAATTATGTATAAAAGAAACATTCGTGCTTTTAAATCCTTTCATTTTATATGTATAGATGGCGTGTTATTGCTTTTTGTTAATTTATGTCTTATCATGTTGCTTATTTAATCCTTCATCAGAGCAGATTTCACCAATGTTCTGTTAGTCAGTCAGGATTCTGTGTAGGGCTTCACTGTAACAACTCATGGCTATATTTCTCCCTACCTCCCCTTACTTCATACTCATTCTTACCTCTGTAATGGAGCAATAAACTTATACACTCATTGACAAAACTCAAGGAAGTGGTAAGTCTTTGATGTCACACACCGGTCATCTATTTTTTTTTTTTTTTGAAGAAGAAGAAGACCAAATTTGTTTAAACTTGGTTATCTTGTGTGTGTTCAATAAAAGTCACTGTAATATCTTTCAGAGTTATTGTCTGAATCCCGATATACATGCTGAAAGGTACAACTTCCTTAAGTTTTGTCCATGAGTGTATATTGGTTATCTTGTGTGTCTTCAATAAAGGTCACTGTAATATCTTTCAGAGTTATTGTCTGAATCCCGATATACATGGTAAAAGGTACAACTTCCTTAAGTTTTGTCCATGAGTGTATATTGGTTATCTTGTGTGTCTTCAATAAAGGTCACTGTAATATCTTTCAGAGTTATTGTCTCAATCCCGATATACATGGTAAAAGGTACAACTTCCTTAAGTTTTGTCCATGAGTGTATTAAATATCCCAGTTATCTATTCTCACTGGTAAGATTGGATTTATTACAAGAAACAGGGCCAACCCTCCCAATGAAACATTCTTTATTTTTATATATCTAATGATAGGGGAACACAATTTGGATTATAGATTATAAACATAAGGTAATAAGACCACAAATCCAAACAAATAAATAGTGTGTGACATTTCAGCAACAGCATTGTTACCATCAACATACAAAAGTATGAATCATACACTAGTCCGGTCACTTGAGACAGCGGCGACATTCCAAGGGGCGACCACTGGGGCCCGTTATATCATACACTATTTATTTGGATTTGGTCTTATTACCTTATGTTTATAACATTTCCCCAACAATGTTGACAAAATATATAGGTTAACCTGAGTCACATGTCAGGTTTGAAAGAAAGATAGGTCTATAATGTGTGTCACTTTAAAATGTTATAATACCTTGGTAAAGGTTGGTAGATTAGAAACATAAGGTAATAAGACCAAATCCAAATTGATAAATAGTATGTGACGTTTCAGTAACAGCATTGTTACCAACATCAGACAATTCAGATACGAATGATTCAGTACTTTTGTCTGATGATGATAATAATGCTGTTACTGAAATGTAACACACTTTATTTTTTTGGATTTTGTCTCTTCTTCTTTCTTATCTCAAACCATCATGACTGGGTGAAGTAGAATGCGTCTGTCATTGAGACTGGGAGCACTACTCAGTAGCAGGGTGACTTAGTTCCAATATAAAATGGCTGCTTCTGACATGAGGAACAGATGCCATGTGCAGCCGCTCTTTACATGGAGTACAGACATCCTATATCCCTGGAGTCCTTACAGCTGGTACTATCAGCTGAGCCCAGGTTTTTTAGCAAGTTGTTACTGCTTCCTCTCTTCCTTTTTTATCTGGGCAAAGGTGGAGTCTTACAGTGGACCCTCGGTTTGCGAGCATAATCCGTTCCTGAGCCATGCTCGTACTCCAAAACGCTCGTAGTGCGAAACTAATTTCTTATTTTTAATAATTGAAACTCGGGCAATTCTTCTTGCTACGAACAATTGCACAGTTTCCCACATTTTACATATTTCCCGAATCTGATCTGAAGGGAGGGATCCCAGTGAATTTTCATCCATCACGATTACGGGCAACCATCACGAGTTGCTCGTAATGCGAAATTTCACTCGTAATCCGAGGTAAAATTTTTCAAAAAATTTTGCTCGTACTGCGAAAAGCTCGTACTCCAAGGTGCTCGTAAACCGAGGGTCTACTGTATTACCAAATGTTTGATTTCATATATACATGTCATAATATATACTCTTCCAGGAATAATAAAGCCAACCTACAGACAACCCAGAGAGAGACGGGAGAGTAAAGTCCGGTCACTTGAGACACCAGCGACATTCCAAGGGGCGACCACTGGGATCCGTCAGTTAACACCTCGGGACTTTTAAGACAGTTGGGGATTGTGTGCGACATGAACGGCCGCCCGGCTGTGCCAGTCCTGTCTCTCTCTCTCTCTCTGGTTGCCTGGGTTCCTCTTCCAACTTGTGTTTCTTTCCCCACATTTTATACCACATATATATATATATGTTATATAAAAATAAGATTTTCTGTTTGATTTTGGAATTGTTGAGATTATACTATGTTATCAAAAAAGGCTTTGTGCTTATGGGATATATACAAACATAATTTGATAAAAGTACTGCCTGGCTTAAAGGCGTAAGAATAAAAGATATGAAAAACTTATTTACATAATGTACAAAAGATTTGAGCCGGCCAACAGGAAATAACAACAATGAGTTTATATAGGGGAAGCGTGACCTCTGGCGGTGGATTTAGCAGAGTATTTGAATTGATGAAATTATAATTTTAAATAAAAATAATATTTTAATATAACATATATATATAGATGGTGAGTTATTCCTTTATTGTGTGATGGGTCAAATATACAGAAAGGACAGTTTATTGTCACGTGGAGGGAGTGTTGGAACAGCCTGGACAGACGTGAAGACTGCTGTGGACAAACACATCGCATTCCAGACAGAAGATTCTTGAACATTGTGGACATTGGGACACCTGGAAACAACAGCAGTTACACAATCTGTCATCACTGGAAATGTAAAAAAAAACTCACCATTTTTTCCTTTAGAACATCCTGACAGCCATAGCAAACCCTGCGACAGACAAACCGCACGGTTGAACTCTACTGGCTTCCAAGAGAGAGAAATGTGGTATTAAGCTTCACTCATGCTGCCTAAACCTCAACAATCCTGGTTCAGATGCCATTGAATTTGTGGCGACCACACTTTGCTTCAGCGAGCGCGAACTGGGAAAAAGCTTCAATACACATACTACGGGCAATAAAGTGGCGGCCCCACTATGCTTCAGCAAGCACGTGCTGGGAGAACACACTACGCATGCGCGCAGGGCGTCATCCGAGACTTTTGCTGGCCACTGGCGTCATAACAACAAGGCCTGCTCCCAACGGCTGTTACTTCAACCGTTACTTCTTTTCTCTTTATATATTTCGGGCTTTAAATAAATTAATTTTAATTTTATCAGCGGCCTTTCCACAAGCCACACCAACACATCACGCAACCATCATCCCACAAATTGATAAGGTACAATATGGATTAGAAACAGAAGGTAATAAAGACCAAATAAGTAGTTTTTTTTTTTTTTGCCTATCCCTAAGTACATGTGGTACAGGCCATGATAATCATGGTGGGCAGAAGTAGGCGACAAACCCTGCTACAGACAAACCGCAAGTTTGAACTCTACTGGTTTCCAAGAGAGGGAAATGTGGAATTATGCTTCACACATGCTGCCTAAACCTCAACAATCCTTCTCTTGGTTCAGATGCCATTGAATTGATAAGGTACAATATGGATTATAGGTCAGAAACAGAAGGTAATAAAGACCAAATAAGTTTTTTTTGCTTATCCCTAGTACATGTGGTACAGGCCATGATAAATCATGGTGGGTAGAAGTAGGCGAATGCTTTTACTGTAAGTGTACCACATGTTTACACATGTGAAAAGCAGTTCGACTTTGTATTTGAAAATGTACCAGAGCCCCATTTGGTTACTTGCACTCGCTGGTGGGGTTGGACTTTTGCAAGAATCGGGGGACATTGGAGCATTTTTTTTTTAAATCAGAAAAAAGTGCCCAATGCGGGAACGAACCTGGGTCGTAGCAGTCGAAAACTAATGGACCATCCTTCCACTGACCCCCCCCTGAATAAATAGTGTGTAACATTTCAGTAGCAGTATTGTTACCATCATCAGACAAAAGTACTGAATGTACAAGTAGACAAAAGTACTTTTGTATGACGATGGTAACAACACTGTTACCGAAACGTCACACAAAATTTATTCATTTGGTCTTATTACCTTATATGACATTGAATTTTAAACATACAGTAGAATTACCTTTATGTAATGGATAACACCTTGGTACAGATCCAAATGTCTTTTAGGGAGATTTGTCCTCTTACCGAAGAGTTACTAAATAGCAAAAATGGTCATTTTGGTGATGAAAAAAACTATATTTTATAGTTAGGTGTTGTTGGAAATGATTCGGGAAGACGGCTCTAGATGGCGTGCGCCTATGGGTTGCGCCACAGAGTCCGACCACGTGACCATATACGACTATAAAAGCCAGCGAAAAAGGTATTACAGCGGTGTGAAGTGAGGACAGGGCATAGGTACGCGGGGAGAGTGAGAGTGTGGAGATTAGGAGAGGGAATCTGGGAGCTCGAGCTCAAGTGAAGTCTAAAGAAGTGTAGCTGAAGCTAAAGTCTAAAGAAGTGTAGCTCAAGTGAAGTCTAAAGAAGTGTAGCTCAAGTGAAGTCTAAAGAAGTGTAGCTGAAGCTAAAGTCTAAAGAAGTGTAGCTCAAGTGAAGTCTAAAGAAGTGTAGCTGAAGCTAAAGTCTAAAGAAGTGTAGCTGAAGCTAAAGTCTAAAGAAGTGTAGCTGAAGCTAAAGTCTAAAGAAGTGTAGCTGAAGCTAAAGTCTGAAGAAGTGTAGCTGAAGCTAAGGTCTAAAGAAGTCAGGCTAAAGTATAAAGAAGGTAAAGTTTGAAGAAGTAGTGTTTGAAGAGGTGAAGATAGGGTTTGAAGAAGTAGTGTTTGAAGAGGTGAAGGTGAAGTTTGAATAAGAAGAAGTAGAAAGTTTAAGGAAGAAGAAGTTGAAGGTTGAATAAGAAGAAGTTAAAGGTTTCAAGAACTCAAGGAAGTGAGAGATAGCTAGGATAAATCTAAGAAGACAAAACTAAAGCTAGCGAGGATAAAATTGGAGAAGTCAAAGTGAACTGTACATATGTAAATAAAAACCTGTTACGAACAAGATTTGCAAATAGGCAAATAAAGAGTTATATTTTATGACAATTTTTGGTCTACTTTACATCTCCTCGAATTGCGCGGACACACCTGGTGAGACACGATTAATTTTTTTTTTCTTTCTTTTCAACAGGTGTCCTTTAGTGTGAGTGTCTTCTCCTGGAGGTTGAAAGATACAACTTCCTTCATAAAAGAAAATAAGACCTAATCCAAATAATTTATTAGTGTGTGACGTTTGGGCAACAACATTGTCACCATCATCAGACAAAAGAATAAAATCATTTATTCTGATGATGGTGACAATGTTGTTGCCAAAACGTCACACACTAATAAATTATTTAGAATAGGTCTTATTTTCTTTTATTATAATCTATAATCCAAATCGTGCTTTATCGCAACTTCCTTCAGTTTTGTCCATGAATGTACAACTTGCCGGTACACTCACCTCTCATGGACGTCAGCGAAGGGCACCTCCTCGTAGTTGTCGATGGGGAAGAGATGATGGTAGGACCTGGCTAGATGGGTAGCTGATACAAGAGTCAGTCCTGTATAAACACAAATCTTTGTTTACTTTATAATATCCCCTGGAAGATCCCACCTAAGCACAGCTGGTACAGTGAAGTGGACCCAGGAGTGAACCTCAGACAGCATCAAACAACACTAACAAAATTTAGAACAGGCCCTCTTTTAAAAATTCTGAGTTCAACTGAACCAGTTGATGGACCTCAGCAAGGGTCCCTCTCCAGGGATAGGGAGGAGTTGCGTCTGTACTCATGTTAGAGTCGGCAGTAAAGGCTTCCATGTTAGGAACGGCCTCAAACTACAGACAAAGTCAGACTTTCACCAAAGTGTGCCTGGATCATGGTACCATGATCAACGAAAGCTGCACCCCTATACCCCATTCCATAAGATCATGAACTCATGGAATTCGTGTAATCTTTACACAAGGGGATAAGAAACAACAACAGAACAGGCCATCTCAAGCCATTGAAGATAGTAAATAACAACAAAATCTACCCCACTTGTCCAAAATGTAGCTTGGCACCTGCTGTTCCAGAACACATTTTGGCTTGCATTAGATATACTAAACAGGACCTTTGGGAGAGGCTGCTGCTTATCATAAAACAGCTCTGGGAGCATGAACTCATGGAATTCATGTAATCTTTACACAAGGGGATAAGAAACAACAACAACAGAACAGCCCATCTCAAGCCATTGAAGATAGTAAATAACAACAAAATCTACCTCACTTGCCCAAAATGTAGCTTGGCACCTGCTGTTCCAGAACACATTTTGGCTTGCATTAGATATACTAAACAGGACCTTTAGGAGAGGCTGCTGCTTATCATAAAACAGCTCTGGGAGCATGAACTCATGGAATTCATGTAATCTTTACACAAGGGGGTAAGAAACAACAACAACAGAACAGCCCATCTCAAGCCATTGAAGATAGTAAATAACAACAAAATCTACCCCACTTGTCCAAAATGTAGCTTGGCACCTGCAGTTCCAGAACACATATTGGCTTGCATTAAATACACTAAATAGGACCTTTGGGAGAGGCTGCTGCTTATTTATGAACAGCTCTGGGAGCATGAACTCATGGAATTCATGTAATCTTTACACAAGGTGATAAGAAATAAAAACAACGACAGAACAGCCCATCTCAAGCCATTGAAGATAGAAAATAACAATAAAATTCACCCCACTTGCCCAAATTATAGCTTGGCACCTGCAGTTAAAGAACAAATTTTGGCTTGCATTAGATATACTAAACAGGACCTTTGGGAGAGGCCGCTGCTTATCATAAAACAGCTGGAGGAAGCATGAACTCATGGAATTTGTGTAATCTTTACACAAGGGGATAAGAAACAACAACATAACTCCCCTTTCAAGTCTCCACTGTTTCAAACCCTCATATATTTCCAGAACCAAGATTATAGGAATCACATGACTATCATGTTACTTGGTGGGGTTAGTGGACCAGTGGTCTAAACCATTTGTTTTTGACCGTCACAACGCGGGATCGTATCCCGCATTGGGCACTTTTTTCTAATTAAAATTTAAAAAGAGATTCATTCATATTACATTGTGTTTTGGTACATGAATACATCCTACCGCAACAGTATACATTTGTGTTTCCTTTTAAAATAAACCTTTGATGTATAAATGGTTCCAATATTCCCAACAATCCAAATACCATATAGATTTCATTACATCAACATACATATTTTAGGGGACGGTGGAAGGATGGTCTAAACTGTTAGTTTTCGCCCGCTACGAACTCGAGTTCGATTCTCGCATTGGTCCCTTTTTTTTCTGTTAAAAAAAAATGTTCCAATGGCCACCGATTCTTGCAAAAGTCCAACCCCACTAGAGAGTGCAAGTAACCAAACAGGGCTCTGGCACATTTGTAAGTCCCAAAGTCAAACTGCTTTTTACGTGTGTAGACATGTGGCATACTTACAGTAAAAGAAGTCACCAACTTCTTACCCACCATGATTATCATGGACTGTACCACATGTACTAGGGATAAAAAAAAAATGTTATAACTTGTAAAAAATAAAAGTAATTACGCTCAAATTTCATTTATTCAACATCCTAAGGGTGTTCTAAAAAAAATTCAAAGAGGCATGGACAAACCTCTTTAATTCTACTTTACCCCAAGGGGGAGAGTGCTTCCTTTTTAGTAAAAGTAGGTGTTGAATTTTAATCTGTTAAAGTGAAAATTGTTTTTAGTTTGAAAAACGGGTTGAATTATAGTAAGTATTGAATATTACCATTTAGTATAACACTGTTTAAGAATGTGAAAAAATAGTACAAATGTGATATTGTACTGGGATAAGGTTCATAAATTATGAAAAAGGCATCTCCTTATCGTGCAACTGAAAGTTGTTGATGGCTTGCGCCATCTATCAGAATAAATATCAACTATTCTCGTTGATTTCTAATTATTCCATAGTTGGCCAATTACATGATTTTTCAAGATGCCTGAAGAATCAGTTTTCTCGTCGTTGAGGTACAGCTTGCACCACGCTGATGAAGGCCAACAGCCCGAAACGCGTCCATGGTTAGCTTTTCTTGATTAATCAAGAATGGGTATTTGGCCAATTCTGGAATAATTAAAAATCAACGAGAATAGTTGATATTTATTCCGATAGATGGCGCCAGCCATCAGCAACTTTCAGTTGCACGATAAGGAGATGCCTTTTTCATAACTGTTTAAGAAGTTATTTTTATTATTATTATTATTTTTTTTTGCTTATCCCTAGTACACGTGGTACAGGCCATGATAATCATGGTGGGTAGTTAGCGACTGCTTTTTTTACTGTAAGCGCACCACATGTCTACACATGTGAAAGCAGTTCGACTTTGCACTTACAAATGTGCCAGAGCCCCGTTTGGTTACTTGCACTCGCTAGTGGGGTTGGATTTTGCAAGAATCGAGGGGCCATTGGAGCATTTTTTTATATAAATTTTTTTAAACAGAAAAAAGTGTCCAATGCGGGAATCGAACCCGGGTCGTAATGGTCGAAAACCAAACGGTTTAAGAAGTTATATATTCCAGCACTTTCACCCTCACCTGTGAAATATAATACTCTAGTAACTTTATAAAGGGACTTTACATGTCGCCATAACTCCGCCTTTGCCAGTCCCAAGCCCGGATGAAAAAGGAGGAGGGGGAGCAGTAACAAGCTCATAAAAAAACCTGGGCTCAGCTTGCCCGGCTGATAGTACCCTGTAAGGGCTCCTAATCCAGGGTTACAGGATGAGCAGCGTTTGTACTCCATGTTAGGAGTGGCTGAACATGGCGTCTGTTTCTCGTGTCAGAGGCGGCCATTTATTTTGGAGCTAAGTCGGCCTGTCACTGAGTAGTTCTCCCAGTCTTAATGACAAAGGCAGACACATTCTACTTCACCCAGTCATGATGGTTGTCAAACAGACACCATTAAGGGTCACAACTTGATAACCTAATATGATTGAGTGGAGATAAGAAAGAAGAAGAGAAGATTATAATTTTGCCTGTTGAAGAGCTAGAGCTAGAAAGCTTGTGGTGTTTTTGTAATAAAGAAACATATTTAAAAAAAAAGGCATATCCTGACCAGGCTCACATGAGCATTTCTAGATGGCAGAGCGCCATCTAGTAGAGCAAAAATAAACTAAACGTAAGGTTTTTTGAATATTTTTACAAACTCATATAATGAGGAGTTTTACTCACCGCAAACCTTACACTCGATGGGCAGAGTGCAGTACTTGGACTGGCATTGAGGACAGAAGTAGCCTGTGGTGCTCCAGCCCTCGTCTGGCTCCTTGGTGTCCAGGTGGCTGCGACAAAATTACCTCATATACCTGCTTGATTGATTGAACTGCCTGTGTTTGTAATTCTTGAACAACATGTAGAGTTAAATAATCTCAGTACATCAGACTCTATTATAACAGCAACTTAGTTCTATGTCCACAACTGCCTTCATTTCCCACATTGGGGCAGAAGGAACCAACACATGTGTACAACTCCGACACTGGTGCAGACTGAGGCTACTCACCAGTAGCACATGGCAGGCTTGGTGTTCTCCTGGTACGTGGGGAACCCTACGTCACCACCAACATGTCTAAATAACACAGTAGTGTCCCATAGATGCACATGGCTGAATGCAAAACGGGATCACCAATACAGTAGAACAACCTCCATGAGAGGATACTCTTTCTAGAGGACACCTCTCTACAAAGGACAGTTTTTATTTACAAAATTACCATTTTTACTATTTTGGACACTCTACTGTAAGAGGACACCTCTCCCTAAAGGACACCTTGGCTCTGCAATTAGGTGTTGTCCTTTACAGGGAGGTAGTTCTACTGTACATATGTCTGAAGTGGGCATCTTTCTATTTAAAAAAAAAATTAACTTATAACCTTTATGCATTTAGTGGGGGGTCGGTGGAAGGCTGGTTAAACTGTTTAGTTTTAGACCACTATGACCTGGGTTCGAATCCCGCATTGGACACTTTTTTTCTGTTTAAAAAAAAAAAAGTTTAAAAAATGCTCCAATGGCCCCCCGATTCTTGCAAAAGTCCAACCCCACCAGCGAGTGCAAGTAACCAAACGGGGCTCTGGCACATTTGTAAGTGCAAAGTCGAACTGCTTTTCACATGTGTAGACATGTGGTGCGCTTACAGTAAAAAAGCAGTCGCTAACTACCCACCATGATTATCATGGCCTGTACCACGTGTACTAGGGATAAGCAAAAAAAAAAAAGCATTTATGTAGAGGGGTTGATGATTGAATGAGCTTCAACACACCAATAATTGAAATATTTGGTAAAAAACAAACTAAGGTTTTTGGCTATGGCCCTCATCAGTATAGAGACAGCTTCAAGTAGATTTTCCTTGCTTCTTGGATCCTGCAGTCGAGTCTTTTGTAAGACTTTGGGTCTTAATGGGGGCTTTTGTTGTTATGTTGTATATATGTATGTATGTGATGATTTAAGACCATGGAATTGTTGTAAATAGTCTAGATATCTACTACCACATGTTCCACCCCATGACTGTATATAACTTCTTATGTACTGCAAATAGAAAGCCTCAACTAACATCAATCTGTACCGCGTAAGAATCTAATAAAGTATAGCAACTGTACAGATAGAAGGAATGGAGACTAACAGGAGAAAATTAAGGTTAAAACTAATCAGGCTTAGGTGAGAGTAGAAGTAAGGCCTAGCAAAGAGGCTTAAAGTCAGCACCACTATTAATAAATTTACAGCCAATTTTATGATCGCGGAAATCATAAAAGTCGAGTTTAACGGCCAGTATTTCCTGGGCAAGGCCGGATATATCTTCCGACAAAGACCTCAGCAAAGACCAATTAGAAGATAACACCTAAGTAGGTCAACCAATAGCCAACGGCCACGTGACATATTCCTACCAATTAGGAAACAATACCTAAGTAGGTCAGCCAATAGAAAACGGCCACGTGACATATTCCTACCAATTAGGAAACAATACCTAAGTAGGTCAACCAATAGCCAACGGCCACGTGACATATTCCTACCAATTAGGAAACAATACCTAAGTAGGTCAGCCAATAGAAAACAGCCACGTGACATCTTCCTACCAATTAGGAAACAATACCTAAGTAGGTCAGCCAATAGAAAACGGCCACGTGACATCTTCCTACCAATTAGAAAGAAGAAAGGTCTTGGTGTTAAATCGAGAACCTAGGTTAGGCAGTCTGCGCTTGGATCCCGAAGGTAACACTTGCTCTAAAGATCTCCCTCTCCTCGTCCCATTCCTTCTTGACGTCAGACGCTTCTTAGTGGAATCTCTGTTTGTTTATTTCACCTTTGGCCCAGCTGTGTCGCCTTCCACCACGACTGCACGGTAGAGTTGACATCGAGGTTCGTCTAGCATCAGGTAACACTGGTCCCAGAGGTCCCAAGATATCACATGTATATATCATACTTACATAATCTTTCTTCTTCTGTATATTCCCCACTTTCACAGGCCTATCTCTCTTGTAATCTCGGGGAGAATCCTCTATAAGACCAGTGTGTGTCTTAATAAAGGCTTTTGTGTGTGAGTGTGTGTATATTTTCCAAAGTTGTTGTTGTGACACAATTCTATCAACAACATGTACATTCTGCAAATGGGGTTGATAAGTATAGAATACCTTGAAAGACAAAGTAATAATAAGACCAAATCCAAATAGGGAGTAACTTGGTGTTAAGTCAGCACAATTTGGATTATAAACACAAGGTTTTTTTTTTTTTGCTTATCCCTAGTACACGTGGTACAAGCCATGATAATTATGGTGGGTAGAAGTAGGCAACTGCTTTTACTGTAAGTACACCACATGTCTACACATGTGAAAAGCAGTTCGACTTTTGCACTTACAAATAAACACAAGGTAATAAGACCAAATAAATAAATAGTGTGTGACGTTTCTGTAACAGCGTTGTTACCATCCAACAAAAGTACTGTTACCGAAACGTTGCACACTATTTATTTATTGGGATTTGGTCTTATTACCTTGTGTTTATAAACTATTATCCAAATTGTGCCTTATCAGAAATGGAAAGTCTTTGATATTGCCGGTAGTCTAATTTTTTTAAGGAGACAGAGGCTGTTCACACTTGGTTATCTCGTGTGTCTTCAATAAAGGTCACTGTAATATATTTCAGAGTTATTGTCTGAATCCTGATATACATGCTAAAAGGTACAACTGTTGGGCCACGTTTTTGTAACCATACCCCAACAGAAGGCGTATGTATAATCAAATCAAATGGATACATGGCCCCCCCTCCCACATAGACTTACAGACCATCTTTTTGCCCAGAAACCTAGACAACAGATGACACCAGACTTCCATGCCGAAAGCTGATGCCTGGTAAAGAAGAAGACATCCAGAGACATCCGAGCTGGAAACTGTTGTTTCATATGTACATATATTCCCCTCACCAAAAATTTAGGTAAAGGTGACCAGAAAAAAAAAAAAAAAAAAAAAAAAAAAAAAAAAATGGAGAAGGAAGATCTCTAAAGGACTGAACCTTATAAAAAAATCCTTCCCGAGAAAGGAAAGCGTTATATTACAGTTCAAGTGAAAAGGGGCCTGTGTCAATTTTAGCTAAGACGGAGGGGGGGGCGATATATATATACCGTCCCGAGAAAAAGGGAGGATTTTATTTCAATCCATGTGGAGGGGGGGGGGGGGGGCTGGGGTCTGAAATTTTACACTATCGCCGTAGCTGTTGCTCTCTTTAGATTTTTTTGTTTTGGTAATACTATATGTTCTATTTTGATGGAAGAGGCCTGGAGTCTGAAATCTTACACTAGTGCCGTGGCTGTTTCTCTCTTTAGATTTTTTTGTTTTGGTAATACTATATGTTCTATTTTGATGAGGCCTGGGGCGTCTATGAAATTTATACTGGAGCCGTTGGCCATTTTGATTGGTGTTTCTTTCGGCGAATGAAAATGGAGAGAGAGATGAATAAAAGAAGGTTCTTTGCCAAAAGGCAGATTTCGATCGGAGTCGCTCAGTGAAAGGACAGTCTGCAGACAGGAGACCAGACCTTTGCCGGCACTTTCGAGAAAAGGTAAGCCATTTGTCATTATGACTTAGCGCCTTCCCCCCCCCCTTTTGTGTAGTAGCCAACCTAGATTTCGCATGGGCCCTAAAGGGCTATAAAGTAACTTCAGGTCACCTCTATCTAAATTTTACTATGTAAATAGCATATCTCGTCAGTATAGACATGTTCCCAAATTTTAAGATATTTAAATAAATATCTAGAGAAATTTTCTTGTTTCCTCTGTTACCTATTTCATACATAATTTGCCTTATGGTGCTATTCCCACTGTTTAAATGAAATGTTGTATGTTTCTTACCTATTTGAAGGGAATGTTACTAATAATCAAGTCTCCCATAAATTACCGGCCACATACATTGCTGCGAGTGTCTGTGTTTAAGTGTTTTATAGATTGCCCAATTTAATAACGATTTCATGGGTTGTCTGATGAAATTGTATAATAGTGTCGCGGCTGTTTCCATCTTTAGACCATTGTTCTGACAATATTATATGCTCGATCCTTGCTTTAGCTCAACTCTTAATCAATTACCGAGTTTTTCCCCCCTTTTTCTTTTTTTATTTATTTTATTTATCCTTTTGCACAAATTGCATTACATGTGATGATGTAAAGACATATGCCGATAGTGCATCACTGACAGCTGTGCTGCTATTATACAACATTAAGGTCTTGCTGCGGGTTATATACATGGGGTTGTTGGCCTAAATTGCTATATATTTATATACTTAAGTAAGGAAACTTTAATAAGTCACATAGTGTATCCTCCCTTTTCAACTATCCAAACCGGGGAACTCAACACAACTTCCTTAAGTTTTGTCCATGAGTGTATATTGGTTATCTCGTGTGTCTTTAATAAAGGTCACTGTAATATCTTTCAGAGTTATTGTCTGAATCCTGATATACATGCTGAAAGGTACAACTTCCTTAAGTTTTGTCCATGAGTGTATATTGGTTATCTCGTATGTCTTCAATAAAGGTCACTGTAATATCTTTCAGAGTTATTGTCTGAATCCCGATATACATGCTGAAAGGTACAACTTCCTTAAGTTTTGTCCATGAGTGTATATTGGTTATCTCGTGTGTCTTCAATAAAGGTCACTGTAATATCTTTCAGAGTTATTGTCTGAATCCCGATATACATGCTGAAAGGTACAACTTCCTTAAGTTTTGTCCATGAGTGTATATTGGTTATCTCGTATGTCTTCAATAAAGGTCACTGTAATATCTTTCAGAGTTATTGTCTGAATCCCGATATACATGCTGAAAGGTACAACTTCCTTAAGTTTTGTCCATGAGTGTATATTGGTTATCTTGTGTGTCTTCAATAAAGGTCACTGTAATATCTTTCAGAGTTATTGTCTCAATCCCGATATACATGGTAAAAGGTACAACTTCCTTAAGTTTTGTCCATGAGTGTATATCTTCCTCTAGCAATATTGATATAAAATCTCCATATGGAAAATAGAAAAATGGTCACAACAGAGAGAAGTTAGCACTACTTTTGTTGTTGTTTCTTATCCCCTTATGTAAAGATTACACGAATTCCATGAGTTCATGCTCCTCAAGCTATTTTAGGATAAGCAGCGGCCTCTCCCAAAGGTCCTGATCACTACTGTAATTCTAACAACTTACCCATCTTCATTAGACACGAGTCTTGTGTTTGCTACACACAAACAAAACACATTAAAAAAACAACAATATCAGTAAACCAAAGAGAATTTTTAAAAGATTACAAGCTGAAAAAAAACTATTTTAATCACAAGGTAATAAGACCAAATCTAAATAAATAAATAAATAGTGTGTGACATTACAGTAAAAGTGCTGTTTCCATCTTCAGACAAAAGTTCTGTCTTCCCAAGAGGGAGTAACAATCATTATATTTCCAGACTTAAGTCTGGTCATCTAGGGACAATGACAGAATGGTTGCAAGGTTTTCCCACTATGTACTAAGTGTCAACCAGCAACCCCAAAACACATTATTGACTCATCCATTGATGAGATCTACTCTTCCCCGGCAGACACCATCAACAAGCTTTATAAGCTTGATACCCTGATATGATTGAGTGGAGATAAGAAAGAAGAAGAGATGAATTCTTTTCATATCTGGTATGATGTTAATAGAATTTCTCACACACAAGATCCAATAGACAGATAGGGTGGTGATAAACAAAGAAGTTTGGAGAGAAGATTTGATGGAGAGTAGAACTGTGCCTTCTAAATGAAGTAATCCAAAGGAAATGGAATTTTGTAGAACATGTAGTCTGAGGATCATTGTGTCTATTGACTGGAGGGATTGAAGGGAGAATTGGTGTTTGATAATCTAATAGACTATGGTCTGGAGTTAGAAGATAGGAAGAGGTGAATTGTACAGAACAGGGTGGTGTTCCATGATGGCAGACATTGTATCTATTGACACTATACTGGAGGGATTGAAGGGAGAATTGGTGTTTGATAATCTAATAGAATATGGTCTGGAGTTAGAAGATAGGAAGAGGTGAATTGTACAGAACAGGGTGGTGTTCCATGATGGCAGTCATTGTGTCTATTGACACTATACTGGAGGGATTGAAGGGAGAGGTAGAATTGGTGTTTGATAATCTAATAAAATATGGTCTGGAGTTAGAAGATAGGAAGAGGTGAATTGTACAGAACAGGGTGGTGTTCCATGATGGCAGACATTGTGTCTATTGACACTATACTGGAGGGATTGAAGGGAGAGGTAGAATTGGTGTTTGATAATCTAATAAAATATGGTCTGGAGTTAGAAGATAGGAAGAGGTGAATTGTACAGAACAGGGTGGTGTTCCATGATGGCAGACATTGTGTCTATTGACACTATACTGGAGGGATTGAAGGGAGAGGTAGGATTGGTGTTTGATAATCTAATAAAATATGGTCTGGAGTTAGAAGATAGGAAGAGGTGAATTGTACAGAACAGGGTGGTGTTCCATGATGGCTGACTTATTGTATCTGAGATGGCTGTAATACATGATGATGATAATGAAGACTCACCAAGGCGAGAGGAGGGGACACGTGGACAAGTAGCGCCTCCTGAAGGTGGCTATCATCTAAGGCGACCTCGTAGGTTCCTGCGGACACATAAAAGTTTTCTCCTAGGTTGACCCATTCCTGTATGTAGAATTTTCCACAAGATACTTTAGCCTAAATATGGTGATTCCTTAGTCTTTATTGGAGGTGGTGGTCTCTCATTGGAGGTTTGGATTAGTTCAAGTCCAAGGCAGTTTTGATTTTATAGAAATGGGTACAATTCTGGGGGGTAATGAAGAGCTGAATCCTACCAGGCAGGTAGTTCCCAAATAGCAGATAGGGACGTCAGATAGGATAATCATCTGACAATATCTAACAAATGGAACAACAGACATCAATAGTATAGTAGGCTAGCCTGTGATGGTGGGACTACACCTATATATTATTTAAAAAAAAAAACACACAAAATATCAATGAAGATACTAGGAGAATGGTGAAATTAAGTATATAGCCATTAAAAATACACTCATAAACAAAACTTAAGGAAGTGGTAGGTCTTTGATGTTGCTGGTCATCTATATATATTTTTTAAGAAGACAGAATCAATTTTGTTCATATTTGGTTATCTTGTGCGTCTTCAATAAAGGTAATATCTTTCAGAGTTATTGTCTGAATCCCGATATACATGCTGAAAGGTACAACTTCCTTAAGTTTTGTCCATGAGTAGATTTTATTCTGTTATTTTTTTTGCTTATCCCTAGTACACGTGGTACAGACCATGATAATCATGGTGGGTAGAAGTAGGCGACTGCTTTTACTGTAAGTGCACCACATGTCTAAATATGTGAAAATCAGTTTGACTTTGCACTTACAAATGTGCCAGAGCCCCGTTTGGTTACTTGCAATCGCTGGTGGGGTTGGACTTTTGCAAGAATCGTGGGCCATTAGAGCATTTTTTTTTTTATCAGAAAAAAGTGTCCAATGCGGGAATTGAAGCCAGGTCGTAGCGGTCGAAAACCAACTAAACCCACCATCCTTCCACTGACCCCCTTTATCCTGTTTTACTATAGAAGGGTATTTTCAGGGAAGATGAGAGCTAAAGATTTGTATCAAATGCAACTTAACTTTAGAAACCTGATGTCATCACCTCAACACTATTCTTACCTTTGGTCTCAGAGGAGATTCTCTTGCAGATGAAAAGTTCTGCGGAAAGTCCCACGATGGAGACCCTGATACTGAGGTTCTTGAGTTCCTGGACCCAATGACATATTTACATAGTGATTCTGGAGGAAGACTGCAAGCTAAATTTGTCAACTCGAGGATTTACCAAGCGACACACATCTCAACTTGGTCCAAGAAGACTAACGTGGCAACGGTACCCGTTTTCCAATGAAGAGCAAAGGTATGACAACAACAACAATGGTGATAAAGTATAAGATAATGGGAGTGTTCTCTCATGGAGGTTCAACTGTATGACCAAATCCAAATAAATAAATAATGTGTGGCATTTCGATAACAGCATTGTTACCATCATTAAACAAAAGAGTTGAATGTGAAAAAAAAAAAATATATATATGTAATATTATAAAGAATATTGTCTAATAAATAATTATGTACCATGTTGGATATAATGTATTCTGTATGGATTCAAATAAAGATGGCAGTCAAAGGACGTGGAGATGGAAGAAGTAGAAGAGAAAAGAACGACAGATCCAAGTCGTGTATCTAGGTCACTTAGAACAAAGAGGCCCTCATATTCCAGAGTTGAATGTCCTGAGAGATTGGGATGTTAGGCAAAGCTTCTTCCCGACCAAATTTACCATCATGGCCGACAGAGACAGGGACCAATCAAAGGTCAAGCAGGGTCCCACATGACCCAAGCCGGGGGGCGGGGCAACCAGAGTTCGGTCGGTAACGTGTGTGTCAAGACGTGTGTGTGCATCTTCTAAAAGTAGTGCCTCGAGGTCCAAGATGTGAGTCATCTCAATCCAATTTAATCGCGAAAATCCTTCCATCTCCTCTCCCGAGCCGCCAATGATTAATATTCCGAGGTGTTTTGTGATTCATTAATCGATATAGTGTGCCGATTTTTTCATCCACCGCCATTGATAACGACTGCCCAAACATACAAAACCCCATCCACTCCCGAGGATTCTCAGGACAAAGCACTTTATCACCGTGAAGTCGACAAGCATTTTTTTTTATATTATAGAGAGTCGACAGGATGGACGAGAAAAACGAAACGCAAGACGCGGAGGAATACACCGCAGAGGGAGAAAACAACCCCGCCGTAAGTACTCCCAAAATAGAACCACCCCCTCCGTCGGCAGAGTTGCCGGCCGTCTTGGCACGCCTCGCGGCGTGTTTATCTGCCCTTCAGACCACCAGCGACCGCGTGACCCATCGGACGGAGATAGAAGTCCAGAGCTTCGACGGGACCTACCCAGCCGCCCAGTTCTTTCGGACATATGACCAGAAAACAGACTGGGATGGTCTCACCAACACGGAAAAAGTGCTCCGCCTACCCCGTTACCTGAACAACAAACCGCTAGAACACTTCAGGAGGCTTCGGATGGAGACCCAACATTACATCCAGGTGAGACAGACCTTCCTGGATCTCTATCCGGAGACCAATGAGGCCACGTATGCCCAATACTTCTCCATGAAGCTGGCCGGACAGCCCAACCTGGAAGAATACTATCGGAATAAGACCGCGCTGGGTCTACAACTGGGTCTCCCACAAGAGGTCATCTTGGAGACGCTCACCGAGGGGCTGCCACCCTCCGACCAGCGCCTCGTCCGCATTGTGCCGCCAGAGAACCTAGGTGCATGGTTCCGGCTGGTGCAGCGGATCCGCGGCAGCGGCGCACCATCTCCAAGGCACCCAGACGAGCACGCACCACCCCTACTGGGCCCCTACGCACCGGTGCGACCTAGTCCAAGAACAGTGCCAACCAGGTCGACCCCGCCAACAGACTGCCGTTTTTGTGGTGGACTACACTGGCACTCTGAGTGTCGTCTCAGACAAGCCCCGCAGTTGCCCCGTGCCTCCGGAGACGCACGAGCAGCGCGCTCCGCGCAACTAGCGGAACAACGGCCGCGAGCCCAGCCCCATCACCAAGCGTCACGCGCACAAGCCACTGGGATAACCAAGGGAGCCCCAGACCAGCAGCCAGCAGGTAGGCCTACTGACCAGGCCTTTCGTCAACCTGACAATTAGTCTGCCAATCTCCCATGGACTGTCCCTACCATTCCTGATAGACACGGGTGCGTCCGTTAACCTAGTGTCATGTGCCATATATAAAAATTTAAAGAATAATTTCCCTGACCTAAATTTAATAACTAAAAAAATAGTAAATTTACAGACAATAGATGGCCACGTGCCAACAATAGGCCAGATTACCTTCCCCCTGTCCATTCATGCCATAACCCAAAACGAAGTATTCCACGTGGTGGACGCCCCTCTACCATTTGGAATACTTGGTATTAATACCCTCCGTAAATTCAAATTAAAAATCGATTTTGCACATGGCACTATGTACCAACTCGACGCACCTTTGTCGCCCCTGACCTACCACTTTGCTGTGTTGCCCGAAAGGTGCACATATTGGGAATGCCAGGCGGACCTATGCAAGGCCCACACTATTTTTCCGCCTTCCGCCAACAATACCCAATATGCGCATTTTTCGGACAACACGTCCACAACCCAGGGACTCACCCAACCACCGCACCATGTCCAATCAAAGAACTTTTTTAGAGCCAACTGCTCTTATTATAGGGTCAAGGTACCAGAACAACCACCCAATGCCAACCTCTCACACCCCACCAAGGTCCAAACGGACCACCTTCACCATACACCCAAACATCCCCATTCCACACACCATTCCATGTACCACACACACCACCCATCGTCACCAGAACACCTCCCAGGGATCCCCATAGACAATCAACCGCAGCCACCGTATCCACCTCAATTCCCGGCGCTATTGCGCCAATACCAACACGTGTTCTCCCGGAACAAATTCGCGGTCCCATGCCTAAAGGTTCCCCCAGTAAGAATCGCCACCAACTCCGACAAAGTCGTCACCATCCGCCCATATAGGGTACCGATATGCGACCAACGGGAAATACGCAGTCAGATCCGACAGATGTTGGATAATGACATCATTGAGCCGTCCTACTCCCCTTTCTCTAGCCCGGTCACCCTAGTGACCAAGCGAGACAAGACCAAAAGGTTTTGTATCGACTATAGGAAGGTGAACGAGGTCATAAGCTCCGATGTCCATCCACTCCCGAGGATCGAAGATATACTGGACCGTCTCGCGCGGGCCAAGTATTTCTCGACTGCCGACGTCTCCTCCGCATATTGGCAAGTGCCGATACACCCTGATTCTCGACCACTGTTGGCCTTCGCCACGATAGACGGGTTGTATCAGCCCACCCGATTGCCTTTCGGACTTAAGACCAGTCCACAGATCTATGAAAGGGCAATCAATCAGGTCCTGCAGGGGCACGGACTTGATTGTGTGGCGCACTATTTTGACGACTTTGTCATATATTCGGAGACACTGGAGGAACACCAAGAACACCTGCGCAGGTTTTTCGCGTTCTGCGACGCGGAGAACTTGCAACTCAACCTCACCAAATGCGAGTTTTTTAGGCAGACCATCGAATTTCTGGGGTACACAATCACCGCTGGTACCACCACCCCACTTATCCGCAATACCGACGTAATCCACGCTATCCCACCCCCGAACAATCGCAAAACGCTGCAATCCTTCTTAGGCGCCGTGAACGTCTATAATAAGTTCATCCCGGACTATGCACGTTTGCGGACCCCACTCAACAACCTTCTCAAGAAGGATGTGACGTGGGACTGGGATGACAAATGCCAAAAGGCGTTCACCAGCCTGAAGGAAAGCCTCACACAACACCCCGTATTGCACCTCTACAAGGATGAACTACCATGCCAGGTATATTGCGATGCATCAACACTTGGCATTGCAGGCGTCCTCAAACAAGTCCACTCCGCTGGGAAGGCCTACCCAGTCCAATATTTCAGCCGCGCTCTGCGTGTACACGAGCGGAACTACACCATCTCCGAACTAGAATGCCTCGCCATTGTCGAGAGCGTGGAGAAGTTCCGTGTGTATCTAATGGGCAGAAAATTCACCATATTTTCTGACCATCACGCACTGCAGTGGCTGAAGACGATCAAAAACCCGTCAGGCAGATTATTCCGATGGAGTTTGAGGTTATCGTGTTACGAATACGAAGTCCGCTACATAAAAGGATCACTACAACATGAAGCGGACCTC